>JAWWLR010000155.1:2728286-2746884 GCA_035041075.1 Acraspis erinacei
TGTGGATCTGGGCCCTTTTTTACTCGGAAAGGCTCAAGCCCCTCCCTAACCTCAAAATATATCCTCACAAAATTGCCAACGTAGTCCCTTTTGTTATTATAATGTGAGCAAGGGCAAATTTTCATTTTTTTCAGGTCACTTTAATGATTATATCTTTCCTCGTATCCCTTTGTATCAGAAATCATGGCTAAGCTAAAAAAAAGTTGAACATAGCCTCCAAAGGCACCTCAATCGGCGAGCCTAGACGATCTGTTTGCTGGATAAGGAGAAAGGGCCTCACCCCTGATGTTGACGTTCTAACTATTCCATATTGTATAATCCGTATTCACCTCACGGTCAATGATCTGCGATGTTCCAATAAACGTCTCCATTCTTCTGATAGCGTTGGATCTGGAGAATCGAATGACAGGTGTGCTGAGCAAATCACCATAGGTAAATGTCTTTCTCATCTTTGGTGTTCGATTTCAATCGGTACTAAGTTTTTAGTATAGAACCTAAATAAGGAAATATATTCGAAATCCTTTCTGAATTGAATTTCTATCCTAGGATTTTTATCACTTCTAATTGTAGATTATAGAACTATATTTCTGGCTTATATTTTTCAGTCTTGCCTTGTAACGCAAAGCTTCCTAAATCCTGTCTTTATGTACTACTCTCGTTGCATTTGCTTCAAGTCGCCAAAGCAGATTCAGAGCAATGAAGATTAATCAAAATAAAATTTACATCCAAGGATTACAGGCGTTTCATTCAAGAATCAGCGTAATTGATCGTTTTGTTTCGAGTCAGATGCTCCTAAACTGTCCTCACGCACTCTTTCAGTTTTGAAAGTATTTTTATCTTGATCAAGCATCCTTAGAAAGCATCCTTAGAAAGGTACCTTGAATCAATATCATTGATTTTTGAAGCATCCCATGGTTTTCAACCGCTTTGTTCTAAAACTTCGCAATAATGACATCAGGTTTTACGTAGGTGATCCTAATTTCGGGGCTAGCCATTGCTTTTCCTGAGTCGAACTGATCGTGCGGGAATCTCTGAGGCGTAATGGCCAAATTGTAGGCGGTATTTAATGGCGAGGCTGTATGAGACACGCTGATGAACAGCCCTGTCATTCTTAGCTCCCTGTCTTGAATATGAGTTTTGACATTAGACCGGGACCTCTTAAGGGTCCCTAGTTGAGATATTATTTCCCTCATCAACAATAGTAGCTGGCCATGATACCTTTATCTGGCAGCTCCGGTATATTTTTCTTACCAGGGCCCTTTTTGGAATCAGCATCCTTATTAGCTCTATTCTAGTTTATAGAACTAATTAAATCTCCAATCCCAGCCGTACAACTCAAGGTGCTGCAAACCATTCAGGCCTTTTTTGGTTTGTTGGTGATTTAATCAATTCCTTGACTTCCATCTTATCATAACCGGGTTAGAGAAATATTTCGCCATCACCAACAATGTCCACTATCAACTTTAAAAGGTCTAATATTTTTGCGTTAATTTGATTAAATTTCTGCAACCAAATTCAATCTTCAAATACTGTCCCATGTGTCTACAATCCCAATTTTTGAAGAGTTTCCATAACAAGAAATAGAAGTGAATTCTAAAGGTGTTTGAATATTATTGTTGGATTTAAATCGTAACCTAGAGTCTTGTGAAGGTAATCTGAGTCAGTAATTTTTATCCGAAATATTTACTGGCTTTTTACACGCTAAACTTTGGAATGTTTTGGATAGAACAACTAGGGGTGGACTTTAAGGTTTTTTGAATATTATTGTTGGGTTTAGGACTCAATCTGGAGGTTCTTAAAGGTGACCTAAGTAATTATTTTCATGAACAATATTTCCTGGCATTTTTAATTAGAGAATTCTGGAAATGTTTTCGTTAAAAAAACTGTGAGTGTTAAAACAACTCATTAAAAAAACTAGGAAAAACTGTGGGTAGATTCTAAGGATTACTGAATATTATTATTGAATTTAAAATATAATGTAAAGGTGAGCTGAGCGCTTATTTTACTTAAAAATTTTTTCATGCTTTTTCTCCTAAAAAATGTTTAAAACATTTTCGTTAAAACAACTATGGTTGGATTTCAAGTGATGTTGAACATTATTTTGGAATTTAGAATTTACACTGGACTTTTGTAAAGGTGACCTACGTGATTATTTTTATTTTAAATCTTTTGTGGCTTTTTTTCTTGAACATTCTGGGAATGTTTTCATCAAGTGAATTGTAGTGAATTGGAGTGAATTGTATGCTTTTTTGAATATTATTTCTGTATTTGAAAATTGACATGAAGATCTTGAAAGATGACCTAGATGTTCAAGTGTTGTTCAATATTATTGTTGAATTAAAAACTTAACATGGAATATTCTATAGAGGACCTGAGAGACTGTTTTTATTTAAAATGTTCTCTATTCTTTTTTAATTGCAGAATTCTTGAAATGTTTCGTTAAAACAACTAAAGGTAGATTATAAGGGTGGTTCAATATTATTGTTGAATTCAAAACTTAATCTGGAATTGTTTGATGGTGACCAGAGTGATTCTTTTTATTTAACCCTTAAACGTCCCCTAAGGTTTTCAAAAACGTATTCATCCCCTTGGGGTCATAGAGACCCCAGCCGAAATTTCGTTCTTGAAACTAAGTTATTTAATACTTTGGTCTGCACATTTTTTCATGTATCTTCTAAAGTGTCTTTTACAAGATAAAGCTTGGAAAATTTTTGGAATGTTTTTGTTGAAAAAGCTGGTTATGAATTCTGTTGAAAATTATCGTTGAATTAGAAACTGAAGCTGGAGTTTTTAAATGGTGACATGAGTTATTGTTTTTATTTAAAATATTTTCTGGCTTTTTTACTTGGAGAATTTTTGAAATTTTTTCGTCAGAACCACTCGAGGTTGATTTTAAGGTTTTGTTCAATAACCGAATTCAAAACTTACCTGGAGTTTTTTAAAGGTGACCGAAGTTATTTTTTTATTTAAAATATTTGCCGGCTTTTTTACTTGACGAAGTTTGGAATTTTATCGTTAAAGCAAATAGATGTGTGCTCTACGCTTTCTTGAATATTATTTTTGAATTTAAAAGTTCACCTGGAATATTTAAAGGTGACCAGGAGTTTTATAAAGATGAAATAAGTTGTTATTTTTATTTCCAATATTTTCTGGCTTTTTTATAAGGGTTATTGAATATTATTCTTGAATTTAAAATTTAACCTGGAGTTGTGTGAAGGTGACCTAAACGATTATTTGGATTGAAAATATTTTATGGCTTTTTTACACGGAGAATTTTTGGAATATTTACGTCAAAACAATTATGGGTACATTCTAATGGTTTTCAAATATTTTTCTTGTATTCAAAATGTAATGTGGAATTTGGTAAATGTGACATGATTTATTATTTTTATTGAAAATATCATCTGCCCTTTTCACAAAGATATTTTTTCAAACATATTCATTATAAAAACTAGGGGCTGATTCTAAGGGTTCTCGAATATTATAGTGGGATTTAGGACTGAACCTTTAGGGTTTCAAGGTGACCTGAGTGATTATTTTTATTTAAAATATTTTCTTTCTTTTTTACTGGGAGAATTTTTGAAACGTTTACGTTAAAGCCAAACTAGGGGTTGATTCTAAGGTTTGCTAATGTTATTGTTTGAATCAAAACTAACCTGGAAATTTGTAGGGGTGAACTGAGTGGTTTTGTTGATTAAAAAAATTTTCTGGTTTCTTATCTTAAAGAATATTTGAACATTTTTTCTTAAAACAAGTAAGTGTGGATTCTAAGGGTTCTTGAATATTAATCCTGGACTTAAGACTGAACCCGGAATTTTGTCAAGGTGACCAAACAAAATAATTTTCCACCAAAAAAGAGGAATTCTATCACACCTAAAAGAACAATATTTAAAAAAAAATAAATAAAAAGTATTACTTTCAGAAAATTAGAATAGAAAACTGGAAAATAGTGTTCAGAATGTAAAGGGACGTTCAAGTATTAGATCACTCTTTTTTGGAAAAATTTACAATTAAATTTCGCATTCTAAAATTGTATATCAAGCTTTAATAAATAAATAAATGGAGAAGACACAAGTTTCTAGATTGAGGATATCTGAAATTTATTGCAGCAAAATTAAAACAAAATTAAAAGGCTCCAAGTGGTATTTTAAATTAAGTAGATAACAAAACAGAAATTGGTGGAATTTTATTATGTCTCTAATGGCATATTACATTTTGTAATCCCTGTTTCCGAGATAACGTAAAACATGATAAAGCTAAATTTAATTTTTGTTTTCGCTGTCTCGACCACGCGATCTATATTACAACTTTACAAATTCTGAATGTTTTTGAACTGTTTTTTAAATCAAGAAAAACCGGAAATTTTCAGAGCTGAAAAAAACAATATTCTTCATTTGATTGTCCTAATTTTAACAAATAAACAAATTTTTGTCAATAGATGATTTTCATAAAGGTGATATATGAAATAAAAGACATTTTTTGAGATTCATTGTTTTCGATTCGAAAAAGATGAAGAACATTTCTGTACTTCAATTTCTCACGCTCCTAGGATTCCGTTATTTTAAAGGCAAGTATACCATATTGTTACAATTGTTATTGATAAAAAAAAGTGTTAAATTTTGTCCCTAAAAAGCTAAATATGACCTCTGGTATAATTAAAATTGAAAAGGTTTCCCGTTTTAATTTTCGTTTGTAAATTAGCTAACCATTCAAATATTCTTGCTAGCACAAATAAAGAGAATGAAAAAATATTGTGAAAATTTTAAACACTTTAATTTTTAAATCCGTAATTTTAATCTTATACTTAAACTCTCGGTATTATACTCGTGCAAAATTCGAACCTGATCTCTAAATTTACATTTATTTTACAAGAGTATAACTCCAAATGTATGTTTTTAATCCCAGAAATATGAATAAAATAAAATTTTCATTTAATATTTTAGAAAATATTTTTTTTTAATCTGCTGAGCGCACGATTTTTGACCGAGGTTTTGTAAAATATATTTTTGTTGCCTCCTTAAGAAAATTAAAAAACTACAATCCTTTTTTTCAGACATTTTTCTCGATTTCTTTTTATTCTGCTCAGAATAGGATTTTGGTTTTCATAATATTTTTTATGGATAAAGCAAAATATTCTACAAGTATCCTTTTAGATTTTTTAAGTATCTCACTTCTTTTAGCGTAATATTGGAATTTTCGATGTTTTTCATGTTAATTACTTTGTCGCAAAATTTGAATTTGGTTGTGTCAAATTTCGAAAAATTATAATATTTTCTGATTAATAAATTATGAGAATATAATAAATTATTACCTTTTGTCGTTTATCCACGAATTTTTAATTTTAATTTTTAATCTCATTTTTATGATTAAAATAAAAACTACGTGTTCTATCAATAAGTGCTTGATAACAAACTTTAATTTTTTCGGGTCGACCATTTTTCTTAAATCATATTTTGTTCATAACTTGTGTCGCTTTTCTACAAATTTTTTATTTTAAATGTCACATTACTCGTCAATGAAAACCAAAATAACAATCACTCTTTGTTTTAAAACATTTAAAAAAATTACCCCTATGTAGGGGTTGAGAAGATCCCTAAAAAATACAGCAATAGAAAATACCACAATGGGAGAGCTTTGGGGTGAATTTTTAACCCACATCAACCCCTTATCAAGCAAGAAAAACATAATTAATTATTAGTTGTACTTTTTAATTTTTAATTTTTTTAGTTCTTCTCAGCCCCTAAATAGGGGTATTTTTTATTAAAAAAAAAAAGAGATGCTCATTATGGTTTTTAATAATGAGTAATTTGATACCTGTGACATATTTTTATATTTTTTTCCAGGTTGTTAGTGACGGAAAAAGTTGCTTTTTTCGATGTCAGTATTTTTAATTGTCGAGGAATTTTTTTTTAATCTCAGTCCTTTTTCTTTTACTTTATTCTCTGATACACTATTTTTTGAGGAGTGGAAATCAACATGTTGAGAAAAGGATTGTGTGTATTTTTGGATTTTTTATTATTTGAAAAAAAATAATTTTTTCGTCCACAGGCGCCCGAGTAATGCATTTGTTTGTTAAACCTGTTTAAACAAATTATAAACTCTATCGACTTATCACGAATGAAAATTCGATCAATTCGACAAATCAAAAATTTCTTTATTCCCTCCTTAAAATTATTACTATCAGCCGAAAACAAATTTTAGAAAAAAAATGTTTAAACAAATTTCATTTGCTTTATATTTTTGTCATTTATTAATATCATTTCATTAATTTTAAATTCATTAAACAAATTGAATTTTTTTAAGTAATTAAAAAGTCGCACTGGGTCGAAAAAGTTCAAGTACAGTTTTCAACGAGTTAAATATATAATAGGTTTAGTAATAATTTTTAGTGCAACAAACTAATTTTCAAACAAAATTATTTAAACTAATTCTATTTGTTTAAACAATAAAAAATTAATGCACCAATGTTATTAAATGTTTCACTGTAGTAATAGTAAAAATTTCAAGGGAAAAAACAAATTTTCGAAAAAAAATGTTTAAAAATCTCCATTTATTTTCTATTTTTTCTCATTAAATGACATTAGTCCAGTAATTTTCAATTCATCAAAAAAATTGAATTTATTTAATTAATTCCTAATTATTAATTAAACAATTATGTTAAGTATTTCACTAGAGCAATAGTAATAATTTCTAGTGGAAAAAACTAATTTTCAACAAAAAATTATTTAAACAAATTCCATTCGTTTAAAAAAATAAAAGTTAATGAAACAATGTCTTTAATATTCCACTGGCCTAATAGTGATAACTTTAAGGGGAAAAACAAAATTTTCGAACAAAATTTTTTAAACAAATTCCATTTATTTTCTGTTTTTGACCATTTATTAGCATTAGATCATTAATTTTCCATTAATTAAGAAACACAAAATTAATGAACAAATTTTAGTAAACGCCGCACTAGACTAAAAGTAATAATTTTTAGGGGATAACGAATTTTCGAAAAAAATTATTTATACAAATTCTATTTGTTTAAATAATGAAGAGTTAATTAACAAAGACCAATATTAATAATTTTAATTTAAAAAAAGAAGAGAATAAAATGTTCAAACGTTCGATGTCATGGCTCCATTACTTTCCCGTCTCATATTTTTAAAACCCTAAAAAATGCAAAACTGTCACCTGTTAAACTAATCAATCGAGAAATAAAAAAATTATAGATTTTCTTTTTTCGGGTTTGGAATAAAATGGGGGGTCCGTTGCCCTCAAGCATGCAAAAAAATTTAGCGATTCATTTTCAGACCAACCTACTTTCTCAATGATAAATTATGAAAATTTAAAAAAAAGACTTACTAAATTTCAATTTTTCTTGCAGGATTAGATGCAGAGGACCGGGAAATAGAAGTGAAATTAAGCAACAACATATTGATGCAGGCACCTTTGTATGAAATGCCCGAAGATATAGATCAACGCAAAGTACCAGATTGGATGATATCTAAGCCAAAGAGAATCAACAGCCTGCAGGTTTTCATATGTGACGAATTTGGACTTTATTTTGAAGCAGCATTCCCAACTATAACTCGCTCGATTAGAACTCATGGTCAAATTAATCCCAAAGTTGCTCCAGCGAACGCTAGAATAAAATTCTTATATTCAATTTGGTCAACTGGAAATTTCAAACGCTACAGGCGACCAAAGTTTTTCAGAAAGCTTGTGGGGCAGAAAATTCCTGGCCCAACCAAAAACACGACTTATGTAATGATAATGAATGGTTACATTTATGCGGCAACGATAGGGTACCAGGGCCCGGTACGCGAAGATCAACCCTTTGCCCATGTCCCTGTTACTGGTCAACCCGTTGCCCATGTACAGAATGCAGGTGGAAGACGTGTCGATGGTATCGTTGTTGGTGTACCCGTTCCCCAGGTTATCCATCCGCAGCCTTGATGGCTGCAATATTATTTACTGATAGATCTGTTTATTTTCTTTCTATTTCAATTATTTACTTCATTAATTTGTTTATAATTTATTCATTTTTAGTTACTGTTAATGTATTTTATATGTCAGTATTTAACAATCATGAAGTTATTTACATTTAATCTTGTGAATAAATAAACCTGCTATTTAAAAATATTAGAGCATTATTTCTTCTTAGGATTTTAAACCAATAATTGCATTCGTATTATAAAGAAGAATTAGCAAAAAGAAAAAATTGAAAACTTCGTTGGACGCACCCCTTCCCCTTTTCCAAAGCCTGGTGGGGGCGGACAGCAACCCCTGTGATTGGTCTAAGAAATAATGTAAGGTCACACCCGTAACCCATTTCCCAATCCTCGTGGGGACCGGAAGGCACCCCGCTGACTGGTCACAGAAATAATGTAAGGTCGCACCCCTACCCCTTTTTGAACACCTATTGTGGGTAAGACGGTTATGTACATTTTATCTTGTGAAAAAATAAACCTGCCATTTGAAAATATTAGAGCATTATTTATTCTTAGGATTTTAAAGAAATAATTGCATTCGTATTCTAAAGAAGAATTAGCAAAAATGAAAAATTGAAAAATTCGTGGGGCGCACCCCTTCCCCTATTCTAACGCCTCGTGAGGGCGTGAAGCGACCCCTGTGATTGGTCTAAAAAATAATCTCAGGTCACACCCATACCCCATATCCCACTCCTCGTGGGGACCGTAAGGCACCCCGTGAGTGGTCACAGAAATAATGTCAGGTCGCACCCCTACCCCTTTTTGAACGACTATTGGGGGCGGCACACTCTTACCCCTTCTCCCACTTCTCATAGGAAACGGAAGACAACCCCCTGACTGGTCACAGAAATAATATAAGGTCGCACCCCTACCCCTTTTGCAACGTCTATCGGGGGTAAGATGGTTATGTACATTTAATCTTGTGAATAACTAAACCTGCCATTTAAAAATATCAGAGCATTATTTATTCTTATGATTTTAAACAAATAATTGCATTCGTATTATAAAGATACATTAACAAAAGGAAAAAATTGAAACCTTCTCGAATATTCATATCATCTTATGATTTGTTTTCATGTAAATCATTCGAGTGGTTTTTCGTTCAAACGCAGCCGACCTAGATTTTGAGAAACTAACTTGTTTTTCTTTCAAAGTAGGCTGTTATTGTTATTATTTTTAGAGCTATTAACTTTAAAGATAAAGAAAATAAGGAAATCTTTTTGATTTCACATTGAGATCAACACGTTTTCTTCTTCCACTCTATTTATCTTTCTATCTAAAAAAGAGTCGTAATGAATTTCCTCTAAAATCTCAAAATCATTGTTGTTGAAAAACTGATTCTTTTATGACCAAACATTACCGATTTACGAAGTAATAATAAATGAATACAATAAAAGGAATTTTTTAAAAAGTATTAAAATTTTTAATCAACTAGTTAAGTTTTTAATCAGGAGTAATAAATCACTAAAAAAAAGAATAATTTATATCAAAAGCAAAATTTAATTTTATTAATCGTAATTTTCAAATAGGACAGAACAAATTTTCTACAAAATAGTTCAATCTTCAACCAAAAATAAAGAAACCAATAAAGCTTTGCATTCCTTATATTAATTTTCAACTACAGGTGATTAATTACCAAATGCAAAAAGAAAAGGTAAATTCTTTGTTCAAAAATTACTTTTTAAATAAAGGGCAATAAATGGTTGATAAAGCCATACGAGAGATACATTTTCAAACTAAGACAAGGAATTTTGAAGAAAATTCTTGAATTAAAAAAAAAGGTTTTAGGCATAAAAGTTAAAAATGTAAATCAATTATTTGAATATTAAAGAAAAGAAAATAATCTTTAACCCTCAGGTGCTAGAACCTGAAAATTTTCCGTTCCACCTAGAACGGATCCAGTGCACCCGAGCAAACTTCAAATTGAAATCTTTCCAGTTTAAATCGACTTTGCTCCATTTTTTAAATTTTATACCAACGTTTCGCAAAATTAATATGTAAAACTTTATGTAAAATTTAATTGCGTATAATAAATATTTTGCAAAAAATGGAAAAACTTTTTGGAAAAAAACACTCGGCTGAAAAAAAAGTTCGGGTCCCTTGGACCCGTTCTAGTACTTCAGAGTTAAATGAAATATATTAATTTTAGACATACAGGAATGTCCTTAAAAAATGTTAATGATTCCAGAAAATAATTAAATTTGGTATAAACTAAAATGATTTTTGAAAAAAAGAGGAATTCTTTAACAAACGATCAATTCTTAACGACAAAATGAAGAGTAAACATTGCGACTGAAAATAATGATTTTATGGTGAAGACTCCATCATATAATTAGAAATTGTTAAATTTTATGGATTGAAGAATAATAGATTTAAAAAAATTGATTCTAACTTTCAATACTTTCAAAATATTGTGTTATAAAATTGGATATATTGCTTAGAAAGTACAGGTAAATTCAAATATTAAATCACGAGTTTCTGGAAAACTTTACTAATTAATTTCACTTTCTTATATTTTAAGTAAACATTTTGTGAATAAATAAATCGAGGAGGCAAACATTTATAGCTGGAGGCTATTCGGAATTTATTGTAGTAAAATAGAAAAAAATAAATCTTAGATAACAGAAAATAAATTGTCGAAGTTTTATTATTTCGTTATTGACTTATTACAGTTTTTTTCTCATTGTTTGTGAAAGAAACCGAACATATGAGAAAGGTAAATTTGATTTTTGTTCTCGCTGCCTCAACCACAAAATCTATAGTATAGTTATTTTCATTACCTTTCAAGATTCGCAAGGTTCTCTTGTACTACTTTTTTAAAACAAGAAATTCCGGAAATTTTCAGATTTGAAGACAAAAATCTTCATTATTCGCCTGCTCTAATTTTAACAAATTAACATTCTCTTGTCATTAGATGAGTTTTAAAAAAGGTAGTATACAGAGCAGACATTTTTTTTAAGTAATTTTGTTGATTTAGAAAATAATGAAAATTAACTCTGTCCTTCAACTGCTCACGTTGCAGGGATTTCTTTATTTTAAAGGCAAGTATACTGTAATATTATAATCATTCTTAAAAAAAAATTGACATAAAAAAACGTCCGTGGACAAATCGATTTCTAGAAGAAAATTATTATCCGATTTTAACTTTTTTTAAAAATGATAGCCACAAAAATTTCACACCAAACTTTCATGTTCGGTTGCAAAGTTTTTCTTTCTTTTTTTGTTTATTTAATAAAAAAATGAAGAAAATTAACTTCTGAAGTATACCGGGTTTAAAGAAGTACTTTGATTGCATCAAAAATACCTAGAAAACTGAAAGCAACTATCCAAAAATGACGTCCAATAGCAATGCGAATGTTAAAAAATTTATTGACTTTGTTATAAACAAATAAGTTAAATAAAACCTAAGTAGAAGATTTGGCCAATGAATAAATTCAATTCAATATTTTGATGATAGTTAAAAAATTTATTATTGTCAAAAAACATTCTTTAAATAAATTATTATAGCAAACAACAATTGTTTGAATTTTCTAAAAACCATTCATGTATTTATAAAAAATACCGCCTTTTACGTGGAATTAACGCATTGATTCCAAGAAAAGAACAATGTTCTAGCTCTAATGGGCCATATGTTATGGCCCCTGAAAACTAACAATTTTGGCCTGTTTTTATGGGCAAAAAAGTTGAGTTTAGTTTTTTCAAAATAAATCGTATCAGGTTTAGTTTGTGTTGATGATACCAGAGGATGAAATAGAGCATACGAAAATGTGCATACATCTAAAAAACAAAAATTCTTTTAGCCCTATTATTTTAATAATTAGAAGGTTTCAAAAACTTCCATTTTTTCGGCATTTTTGACAAAAAGTTTTTTTTTTAAATACTTCGTTTCCTACCAGTAACACGAAAAAGTCTTACAAAATAAATAAAGCTAGAGTCAATTTAGAGTTAGTTAAAAAGGGATCTAAAGTAAAGTAAAGTAGATCTACGGCCATATTTTTTTTGTACTTGTGTGGCAAAAAGTGATTGTAATTGATTGAAAATGTGATATTTATTTTTTTATCAATAACGAAATAATTTGAATAATAACTGTTTATAACAACATCTTGTCTTAACCAAAACAAATGAATAAATAAATGTAAAAAATAAATTTTTCCTAACTAAAAAAGTTTAATCTTTCAGAAAATGAGCAATTTTCTCACATTTGTCTTATAGAAGATAGTCATAAGCAATAATAAATTAATAAAAGAACAATTTTTGGTTAACTTGCATTAATTATTACTATACTCAGTGAAAATTGGAAAAAAATTTGACAATTTCACAAAAAAGCGCAACTACCTAGAATTAGTATAGGTCAAGAAAGTTTAAAACAATAATAATGTGTTTAACAAATATTCTTTGTTAGATTTTTAAAAATATTTCCTCACTCTTAGTAAAAATTGGACAAAAAGTTAATGATACTTAATTTTTGTGAGGTAATATTAAAAAATGTAACAAACCTAATTTTTAAAATAATTATTATTGTTTATAATTATCTTCTATTATACTGATGCTATATAGTTGCGGTTTTTTGTGAAATGTTGACCTCGAATTCTGAGTATGAAATAGTATTTTATGCATTAGCAACAATTTGCCTTAAAAAAACTTCAAAACATAATTAGCGTCAAAAACTCTCAAAACACATTTTATCACTTTTAGGGTTATTTTTTGTGAGAGAGAAACTTTGAGTTTCAATAATTTCAGCTCGTAGTGAGATTATTTCTGTATTTTTTTTTTTTTTAATATAAATTTACACAACTGAAATGGCCACTTTTTTACTTTATTTGTTTATTTATCGTTTCTCTATAAGGAAAATTTGAAAAATCGGTAAAACCACCCGTATCTTTTAAAAAAAGAAAACAATTTGGCTCAAATGTGGTCAAAGTTTCCTTTAAACATTAATCAAAAACTTCGCCACTAAGGAAAATATTCCTGGCGTTAATGGTTGAAATAATATTCATGTTACAAGTATTAGAAAAAAATCTATTTTTAAAATATTATTGGCATCTATAAAGGTTGTTACATTAAAAAAACCTAGATCATTTCCTCAAGCAGAAGCCGCGTTTTCGAGAGTTTAGTTTCAAAATTCGTTGAGTTCGGGACAATGAAAATTTTCCATTTTAAATTTTTAGTAAAGAAACTATTAATTTGATATAAAAATCTGAAGAAAAGTTGTGCGGCTCAATTATACTTATTTGCAATGCCAGAAAATATTCTGTTAAAACAAAATTTGGTTAAAGTTTCTACAAAGTCTAAAAAAATTAACTAAATTTCATTTGTTTCATACAGAATTAGTTGCAGCTGATAACCTCCTAGAATTAAAATTGAAAGACGATAACATGATGCTAGGAGTTTTCAGAAAAATGCCCATAACTAACGAACGTCGCACGGTACCCGGTTGGATGCAATCTCGACCACGGAGAATCACCGACATGAAGGTTTTCATAAGTGACGAATATGGAAATTATTTTGAAGGAAAATTTGGTACTATTGGTACCTGGATTGGACCTCATCGCCAGACTGATCTCGTGGCTACTCCAATGAGCGCTAGAATAAGATTCAAACATTCAAATTGGATAGCTGAAAACTTCAGACCTTACAAGCGACCAAATGTGACTTTAAGGAGATTTATGTGGAAGACTACTTCTGTTCCAACCAAAAATTCGATTTATATAATGATGCTAAACGGCAACATTTATTCATCCGTGATGATATACCAAGGCCCTGTACATGCTAATGAACCCTTCTTCTATTCACCTGTTAGCGTCCGAGCCCTTGGCCATGAATGCGTTGCAGAGAAGACCCTTGTCGGTAGACCTCTTATCGATAGTCTCCTTGTCGGCGTACCCGTTGTCTAAGCACACGAATCGCAATTTTGATTGTACCTTTGCAATACTGGTTACTAATAGTTTTGCTTATTTTGTTTTTAATCTAATTATTTAATTAATTTAGTTTTTTCTCACAGTACTTGTTTCCTATATGCTACTGATTAACAATTTTGGAATTACGTACATTTATTCGTGTGAATAAAAAACCTATCACTTAAAAATATTAAAGAATTATTTATTCTGAGGATTCTGGACAAAGTAGGGGATTCCTATTATAAAGATGAATTAGAGTAGGATTTTCTGTGTAGAATTTCAACTATTGACAAAATCAATGCCCTCAGTTGACATGTAGGTTTTTTCTTTGAGGCTCGCTTATGTTTCGTAGTATATATTGGCGTCTTGCACATCAATATTTTACCTGTCCTGCGCATCAGCCTGTGGTTTTCATTGCGCGCCGATTTAAGAGCTATGGCTCGACTTGCACGCGGTATGACCCTGTGGCGTCTTGCGCATCAGTATGTGGCCTCTCTTTGAGTATCAGCCTGTAGCCTGTATTGCGTGCCGCTTTGGGAGCTATACTTCGGCTCACCTGCGCTGTGAACCTGTTGTTTCTTGCGCATCAATCTGTCGCCTGTCTTGAGCATCATCGACTTGCATGCGTTATGACCCTATTTTGTCATGTGCTTCAATATGTGGTTTTTCTTACGCATCCCTATGTGGCCTGTATTGTGCGCCGCTTTAAGAGCCGGGGCTCGACTTGCATGCGTTATGCCCCTGTGGCATCTTGCGCATCAATCAGCGGCCTCACGTGCACATCAATCTTTGGCCTGTATTGCACGCCACTTTGGGAATTTTGGCTTGACTCGCGTGCATTATGACTCTGTAGCTTCATGCACATCAACCTGTGGCCTCCCTATGTAGCCTGTATTGCACGCTGCTTAGGAAGCTGTGGCTAGACTCGCGTGCGTTAAGATCCTGTGGCACCGGTATGTAGTCTGTCTTGTGCGCTGATTAAGAAGCTGTAACTCGACTTGCCCGCGGTAGGACCCTGTGGCATCTTTTGCATCAGTCTGTGGCCCGTCTTGCGCGTCGCCTTAGTAGCTGCGGCTTGCCTCGTGTGCTATTTGACATAGTGGCGTCTTGCGCATCGGATTCCAGCCTGTCTAGCGCACCGCTTCTAGAACTGCATTTTGCTGCAGAATTAGCCTTGCACCACCTCCTCTATAGCTTCGCATCCCCAGGCGCTTCAGACTAAGATCTGCATTGCGCACGAAATGAGATCCTGGTGTCAGAGCTAACCCACCTTGCAAAGCTGGACTCAAATTAGGCCATCTCCGTCTTGGCAAATCTCAGCACATTTCCATTAACGACGACTACGCGACATCCGGTGACCATCATATCAATGACGAGGGTCGGCTTACGGTTTGAGGCTCGCCACGCGATCAGCCCAGCTTCTTTATGAATTTAAACTTCAGTCAATGGTATTCAGGGCAGTGGCCATAGGCAAGAAGATTATCAACCAGCTGACTATGGCGGGCGGCATTATTCGATTTCGTTCAAGGAACAAGGTGGACGGTATGATAGATCCAAATATTAGCATACGCCCTACCGGATGCTTCGTCATCCGCCCTGCCCTCTAGGCCATCTTCTCTTCTAATTTCATTCTCGGACCGTCCGCGCTTTCCCGAGGTGGGATTAGGTAAACCTCAGTATGATTGTAGCAACTAAACCGGCAACTCAGCAATAAAAGATACTTCTAAAGTGGAAACAACTTCTCCATAGCCTTAGACACGGTAGAAAATTTCTATGCTTAGGCAGGTCTTCTAATGTCCTGCTACGATTTCGGGCCTATATTTGAAGATTCAGTGCAAAAAAACTACACATGATAACTGAGAACGATTGTTTTCTATTTATTGATACATTTTTCGAGTACAAAAAATGACTTTCAAACAAAATTGTTCCCAAGCGTAGTGGTAAGGCTTCAGCTATTTGGATTGCCGAAAACAAACAAATGAAGTATAGCTTCAATTATGATTACATTGGCCGGCCCCAAAATACTAGCCCTACTGTTTGAGGGTACCAATAATTGGCCGCCACGACCCCCACTAATGAGACTGGTACCAAAGGAAAGCTTTTGTTGAGAAGATCAAAGTTTACAATGTGCACAACATTGTTTCCTTTTTAGTGTGTTGAAGCTTTGCTGAATTATAGTCCTAGTGGACGTTTATTAATACACAAAACAACAAATCATTTAAATCCCCATAGAAAACTCCCTTCATGAATGCCGATTTCAAACTTTTTGTTTTGTTGGTCAACGTTCCCTGAAATTTTGTTACCAACATATATGGGCAATTTTCAAGATATTCAAAAAAATTTTATGACGCATATGAGCGCATTCAGGGCGCAATTCAGGGACTTTATCGAAAACCCAAAAATTAAGAGTGCGGGGGGGGGGGTGCTGGTGTAACGGACCTGAGAATACGCAAAGCTTATACCCACAGTGTAACATTAAAAATGCGAGTAAGCCACCCCCATCTACACTCTAAACCTCGACTTCCGGCAATAGCACAATTATCCCTAGCGACTCTAACAATTTCGTTCTTATTCCAATTTTATCTGCAAATGATGTCATTCCTAACACCCAAACTTACTCATCACCACATTTCCCCTTCTCACTCTCTACTTAAATTTCAATCTACTTCTGAATTTTTTTGAAAGAAGAAGCCCAGGAACACCAACGTTTTCAGCTCGTGCACCGCGTTTCCATTCTAGTTCCGCTTCCCTCACTTCACCTTTCCACAACCCTTCCTGAAAAATATATCCTTAGTTTCTTCTGCTTTCAGCTCTAATCGATTCTGAGCCAGGTATATTCCTAAACAGATAATAATTTATACAAAAGTTTGAAAACACTCCCTGCAATTTGGGAAATTGAATGATTCGTAATTCATGTAGGGACTCTATCTAAAAGTGGTTCACATTCCACGTAGGTTAGGTACATTTCCTAACGATTCTCAAAGTAGAAACATATGTTTAGCAACATTTTTTCCCCTGCAATGTTTGATAAACTAGCACAATAGTTTGAATAATATTTCAGATCTTTTACGAGAAAAGATTTATTAATGTTTTAGTCATCTCCAAATTCATTTTTCATACATTTTTGTTCTTCAGGTCAGTCTGTAATAAATGATTTTATGATATAGAAATCCAAGGGCTTTCATACTTGCGAAGGGAGTCAACGACTTCCAGCTGCTTGAGTTGTTCTCCAGTGATTAAATGGTAATAGCCACGGATCTTAAAGGAATAGAAAGGCTAGTCATGGAATCGGCTTACTTTCTATATGACATCGATTCCAGACAACCAACGGATGTACGTACGCTGCTGTAATATTTCAAGTTAAGGGGTCTTCGTCTACTGCTGGGGTGTGATACCCCACTATAATTTTTGGGTCAGCACGGACACCAACTCAAGAGGTAACGACCTATTGAAATACCTAATTACCACTGATTTGCATATTCTTAATACGGGGAGCACCCCGACGTTTCGTAACGCAGTTAGAGAGCAAGACGTTGACATCACTCTCCGTACCGGTAGTGTCGCAGATAACATCAAGAAGGGGAGAGTTTCAGATGAACCCACTCCCTCAGAGCACTCAAAGATAGAGTTTGAGTTTGAATCCACTGTACCCGCCGGCCCTAAGTGGTTCAGAAATACAATTAGAGCGGATTGGGGTCAGTTTTTCACGGGACTAAGAAGTACAATTTCAGGTGTGCCTAGGTCAATTGGAGACGTGGATAATCTGGAGAAACCAGAGAAAGGTTCAAACGTGCCAGTACTGGCAAAACGAAGGAACTATGGACCTCATTTACGGTGATAAGCGATGAATGTGGGAATGTGGGAATGCAATACGTAATGCAAAGCATAAAAGCTGGACCAACTTTTGCACTGACATCGAGAATGGAGCGGAGGCGGCTAACCTGGATAAGCTGCTATCTCGAAATCCAGACGCTGTTTTCGGCGGTCAGAAATTGCCCTGTTGGGGATACTTATAGTCCGGCGGGGATGCTGTTTGTCACCTGATCAAGGCACATTTTACAGAATTCGATGAATTCTTAGAATTTCATGCATTCCTTGAAATCCATGAATTCAATGAGTTTGTCGGTGGCTATAAATATGTCTGATATTTCTTCCCAAAATTAAAAAAATTGGAGTATTTTTAAATTAATTTTGTTTTTAATTTTAGAAATTGTTTTCAAAGTTTCTTATAAGTGGATCGAAGGATGGAAAATTGACAAAAAAAAATTTCCAATGTCGATGAAACATAGAAAAGTAATATATTTATGAAAATTTTGCAAATGTTCAGAAAGATAGAAAAAATATTTTTCTGATTGATTAGGAAATTTCATTTACATTCATCACTCGATATCAAATATATTTAGAAACGGTTCTTCGATTAGACAAAAATTCGAAAAGCTAGAGCTTTTTCAAAATCTGAATAAAATTTGTTTCTGAGTTTTAAGAATTGTTGTGAAATTTTCAAAAATTTATATGCTTTTCAAAATTTTCAAAAAAAGGGAAAAAAATGTTGTCAGTATGAATCTTAGAATTGCCAGAATTACACGAATCCCTATAATTTCTTGAATTCCTCGAAATCCATGAATTCTTTGGAATCCATGAACTCTTTGAAGTCCATGAATTCGTCGAATTCCATGGATTCCTTGCATTCGATAAACTTATTAAATGCCAGGAATTCCTTGAATT
>JAWWLR010000155.1:2779381-2790445 GCA_035041075.1 Acraspis erinacei
GACCAGGTCCCATGTTGTCTTTCAGTTTTGTCACCGCAGTAAAATTTAAAGTACCTTTCTTTCCATTATAGTCGTTAAATTGCAGTACCCTTGAGAATGTTCGGTCAGTTTTCTTCGTGATTTTAAACTCAGCGGATGTCTCTAATTTTACGTTGAAATACTAACTTCATATATTATTTTGTTTCTTTTCTTTTTTGGAATTATTAAATTCCTCCCAAACTATAAAAGTCTGCGCTTATGTTAAAGTTTTCTGTGAAGTTTGTGAGCACTGTGTTTGTTGGATTATGGAGTGTTTTTTACTTCTATCAAAATCACCTTCCCTTCTGCGGCGGAATAGTAAAAACACATAAAGATGAAAGCCGAGAGAGCAACAGAGAGCGAAAGAGAGAGAGAGAGAGAGATGAAGGAGCTGAGGAAAGAAAAAATAAGTTCATGCATGATTTTTTAAAATTTATGTTTAGTGTCTTTTTATTTTTAAAATAATAAAAAGCCTTCTAAGAAATGCGTAGTCTTCAATTAAGTACTGTTAAAGACGTTCAACCGTTCTGCAATCTCATTGGTGGGTACAATATTGCAAATACGTCATCAACGTAACGTTTATAAAGAATCGGTTTGAAAGATAATTTGGATAAGGTGTTTTTTCCACATCATACATAACCAAGTTGGATGCTATTGGAGATAAAAAATATGCTATTGGACAACGTAATAACTGTCTATAAAATCTGTTATTCTTTAGATCAAAACTATTTTTAACGAACGACTCCAAGTAGTGCTGAGTTGGGGGTAATGCTTTTTTTCTTATGGTTTTTCAAGCCATATATACATTTTCTTAATGATTAAAATATTTCAGGTGACAAATTTTGCTTTCGTTTCTTAATTTATAAAATTTTTATTTAAAATATAAGAAAGTGATAATTTGGTTGGAGGCGATTTCTTGATCAAGCGCGGAATGAAATGTTAATGAACCTTCATCATCTAAGCAAAATTTTCAGTTCTTTAATCTAATATTTTTAAGGCATCAGCACTCAACTTTAATTTCTCTTGAAACTACTACTTTTAGTCTTAGGATTTTCAAAATTCTTAATTATTTATCATAGGCTTCGCAGTGCTATCTTTTTTTGTTGCAATTTTCCGCTTGTATGCGAACTGAATTATCAGAAAACGATTACAAAATTACACATTTTTCGCTATAATTTCATTATTTTTAATTGTACAATTTTCTATTTATTTTTTTATTAACAGATCATAATTTTTACGTTCTCATCCTAATCAGATGTTGATGGTTTTATGTAAAATTTCACTTTATCAGATGGAATTCTACTTTGGCACACTTTTTTAGAGCCTGCAAAGAAAGGAAAAGGTCGTGAACGATCCATTTTGCATAAAAAGCAAAAAGTGAGCTCGTTTTCAAAGTTTTTGAAATCATATTTTTGGAAATTTAAAAATTCTTTGTACAGTTATTCATAATACGCAGAAACGTAAACAATTTATCCATAGGACTTTTTTCTATAAAAAGAAAATTATCAGAGTTCTATTATTTTGAATATCAAAAAAAAAACTAAAATGAAGATTTTAGGACAAGAAACGCATGATATGAAAAAAGCCAAAAGAGGAAGAACGTGCATTTTCGACAGCCCTTATTTTTGTTTAGATTTTTTGAAGCCCTTTATTCAATGGCATTCTTTTTCATTTTGTCGAAAAGTTAATAATTCAAAATTTGATCGTACAAAAAATAATAAAATCTTCAGACCGCCTGCGCAGCCACGGCCTTGGTTGTGAGATGGATGTCGACCTTGATAGCCTGGATCGCAGGATCGCTATGTAGATCCACATAAGTGTCTCCGGTTTCCAGTTCCAGCTTTTCTCTGTGGCTCCCCTACAGAGTCAAAGAGTCGCTACTAGCTTCTGGTACTTGTTTTCCAGGTTTTCATTCCATGACAGTTTCATATGCTGAACGATTCCTAAATAATTAGCACGTACTTTGATTTCCAGTTTCCTCATGCCTGTTTCAATGCCCTCGTGGTTCCCCACTTACGAGGTCTGGCTATTAAATAAAGAGACCTCACTCCTAGAGGGCGCCTTAGAGGGGTGGGGAAAAAACGAGTAGTGCGTTGGATATCTGGAAATCTTCTCTATTCACGTGCCAAAACACGTTTTCGTCACTATTATAGTATTTGTGCAGTAGCGGTTTGAAACGAACGTGTTTTTGTCTCGTGCCTAATACCATGTGTGACGAAAAACAGGAGCAACGTGTCAATCTCAAATTTCTCGTTAAATTGAAAAAAAAACTCCGACTGAGTGCTATAAATTGTTGCAAGAGGCCTATGGGGAAATTCTTTATCTCGTACTCGTGTTTTTGAGTGGTGTAAGTGCTTCAGTGAGGGCCGCGAGAGCACTGAAAATGACCAGCGCCCAGGGCGCCCTGTCACTGTTTCAAATCCGGAAACAGTGACCAAAATCAACAAAATTGTGCTTGCAGATCTCGAGTGAGCATCCGGATGATTGCCGAGGCTGTAAACGCCGATAAAGAAACGGTTGGAAAAATTTTACACGAGGAATTACACATGACAAAAGTCTGTGCGAAGTTGGTGCCAAAAAACCTGACTCCTGACCAAAAGCTCTTGCGTCAACAGGTCTGCTCAGATTTCCTTGAAAGGTTAGAAGAAGATCCCGGACTGAAGAAAAACTTTATTACTTGCGACGAAACGTGGATTTTTCAATACGATGTTGAAACAAAGCGGCAATCGATGCATTAGAAGACGCCTGAATCGGGCAGAATAAAAAAGCAAGGATGTCAAAATCAAAATTCAATGCAATGTTGATCGTTTTTTTCGACATTAACGGTATTGTGCTGACTGAATGGGTTCCAGAGGGTTAGACTGTCAACCGGACTTACTATTTGTCAGTTTTGGCAACTCTGCGAGAACGAGTTCGTAAGGAACGGCCTGAGTTGTGGAAGAACAACTCGTGGATTTTGCACCAGGACAACGCACCTGCCCATAACGCGCTATCTGTGAAGCGGTGTTTGGCCGATAACCGCACTCCAGTGCTTGAACACGCGCCGTACTCGCCAGATTTGGCACCGAGCGACTTTTTTTTTGTTTCCGAGGATAAAATCTGCTTTGAAAGGGACCCGATTTGAGTCGATGGAAGCGGTAAAGCAAAAAACGGCAGAGCTCCTAAATATCCTCACCAAAGAAGACTTCCAGTACTACTTCGATCAGTGGAAACACCGTATGGAAGGGTGTGTGGCGAGGGGAGGCGAGTATATTGAAGGGGAGCATTCGAATGTAGAATAATTTTTATAATAAAACCCTTTATCGTAACCAGTCACGTTATTTAATAGCCATACCTCGTATACCTTCTGGTGTATACACCTGGGTCCGTCTTACTTGGATTGACTGATAGTCCAGTCTTCTCACACCAATAATCGACTATCCTTAGTGCTTGCTGTATTACTCCGAAGAGCGTATCCCGAGGCTGGCCGCGCGCGATAACCAGTATATCGTCCGCATGGACTATGGACTATGAGGAGGTGTCCCTGACTCGTAAGCAGATGACGCAGTTTATCCGCTACCAAGCACCACAGCAGGGGTGATAAAACACCTCCCTGTGGACAGCCAGAGTCAACGGTTCCACATAAAGTGGTATCACCCTTAGTTGTCGTTAGGTTTCTGTTGGCCAACATGTGGTAGGTCCATTCGACGACTGCAATAGGCACACCGTTTGCGATCATGGCCGTCCTGATCAACTCTCCAGAGGTGTACTTAAAGGCTCCTCCAATTTCCATATAGGTTCCAATAGTGAGCCATTTCTGGTTGAGCTGTCCTTCAATTAAGTTAACTGCCGTCTCAGTCGAGTGACCAGCCCATATGCGTGCTGTTGCTTGTGAAGTGGCCTACTGGACAAGACCTTATCGCGGATATATTTGTCCACAAATCTTTCCACTGTTTTAAGTAGGAAAGATTTAAGGCTAATGGCACGGAAATCCTTGGGTTATGTACGTCTGATCCTGCCTCCGTTCGGGATGAAAACTACGCTCGCAGCTCTACATGCTGTCGGAACATAACCAAACTTCAGACTAGCTCTAGCAGGTCTCTCTATCTGCCACAGTTTTGGTGGCAGAGCCCTATATGCACGGGTAAGACTAATTACTCGGGGAGGTCCTCCTGTGTCCCCGAAAGGACGTTAGAACACCTTTGTAATCCGTAGGTTTTCAAAGTGCTTCCGGCAAGATCACTTTGCACCTGTGGCTTAGGGGTGGGGGGAGCGCATTTAATTTTAAGAAATTTCAATCTAGAAACATTAAAAATGTAAAAATTTTAACTGAACACTACTTGAATTAGAAATTTAATTATTTTTATTTTAAATAGTTTCAACATACTTTGAAAGCTCCAAAACTTAATCTCAAAATCTTGGGAAATCTTTTAGTTTTTAAAAGAAGTTTTTTTTTAAGTTTTGTTGTATCTAAATTTATTTTTGAAATATTTTCAGAACTTCTAAATATCTTTTAAGCTGAATTTAATGCTTCCTACGAATTTTGATGTATAAAAAAAATTTAGCACTTATTATTGAATTTTAAGAGATATTTGCACATTTTGAAAAGATTCGAAATTAATTTAAAATTTGAAATTTTTTCAAATAATTTATGCGAAATTTTTCCAATTTTTCCTAGAAATAATAAGTGTGCGATTGTTATTTGTACATAAAAAATAAAAAATTTCACTTATAAATAAACTAATATCCAAATCCAACAATTAAAATTGTGATTTTAAAACTTTAGAAACTCTTCGAAATTTTGTTACTAAAACATTTACCTAATCTGTCAATTTCTGTGACTGAATCAGTAATTTCAATTCCTTTGAAATATAAAAAAAACATGAATCCTTATCTATTTCAAATATTCTGTGCAAATTAGAATTTTTCTCTAGTATTTAAATTTAATATTCAGAGTTTAAAATTCTTTAAAATATTTTGAAATTTTATATTTGAAACATTACTGTGAAAGGCAAAATTTCGAAATTTGTTTTGCAATGAAAATATTTCTTCTATAATGAATTAAAAGATTTTTTTTAGAATACTGCTTCTTAATTTTTTATTAGTATCACACTATAATTTAACATTTCTGAAGGACTCAGGACCATATGTAACTTTGATTGGAATACAAAATATAATGTTAAAAAGAGGTACAGGTGCAGAAATAACGACCAAGCCAAGTCAGCCGAATAAAAATTTCTAAAAATTAAATAATATTAAAATCAAATTTAAAATGCTATTTAACTTCTTATAACCAAATTAAGGTGCAGAGTTCCTCAATTATTTGTGCTGGTTGTCCACGTTTAGTCGGTGGATTCTTGGTTTTATTTTCAGGAATTCTGTACATTAATTTGATTTTTGGTCATTGAATAGGATTAAAATTTTTTTTTCTTAATCTGATTTAAATTTCTTCAATTTTAGAATTATTCAAATGAGAAATGTGCGCTTAAAAATAAAAATGGTAAATGGAAAATATTTATTTAAAAGATTGTCGAATTCCGTCCTGTAAACTGAATTATGGCAAAATTGAAAAAAATAAAAATTCAAGAAATTATTGAAAAAACTATTAAAATCGAACTTTGAAAGATTCCTCTTTCAAAAATTTATAAAATTGCCGCTCAAACAAGTAACCCACTGTCATTGCGTGGTTATTTTAGCCGATTATAAAATTAAATAGAATAACAAATTTTCTTAAAAAGCTTCTGGGTGGCAATACGTAACAAATTATAAATTTTTTCTTTAAAAAAATGCAGAATTGCATTTTGAAGATAATTATGTGGCCTGATTCAAACAATTTTTTACGACTTTTATGTTAATGCAAAGAGTGAAGAAAAAGTCGATTTTTTCGTCTTCTTTTTGTTTATCTTTATGGAAAGAAAATTACTCTAATCAGCATTGCCAGACTTTATGCACGGCGGTAGTTAAGAGCATTATTGGTGTTATAATTTCAGGAAATTTAAGAAAAAGGAATTTTTTCTCGAAATAAATGTCCACACTGGACATTTGTTTAAATAATTTTTTCATAAAATCAATAAAAATATCGGATGATAATTTTACATCATTAGAAATCACTGGCCATAAAATTTGAGGAAAATAAAAGAAAAGAAATTTCTGCTCCTAAATGTCCACACTAGGGATTTGTTTATAAAATTAATAAAATATTATAACTGATGTCTTTCTTAGTAAGAAACATTATTCTTTATTAAAAATTTAAAAATTCACAAAAAACATTAATTCTAACCTTGTGTTGGCTCTAAATCGTTAGAAGAAAAAAATTTATACAAAATTTTTTTAAAACTAATAATTATATTTTAAGACACGAAAACTGCCTCAACGCAAAAATATACTTTGCAAACAAAAAATCCATAGTGTAGAATATGTGTTAAGTTAAATTGTTTATAACGGTTAACTTAACAATTTCTCTTTTTTGCTTTCAACTACCCCCGTGCATAAAGTCTGCCAATGCTGATCAGAGAATACAATTTTTGACCAAGATAAAAAAGAAATTAAAAAATCTTCTTTTTCTTTACTCTTTGCATTACCGTAAATGTTTAAACAACAAAAAAATCAGGCTACATTATTCTCTTCAAAATTTACTGTTGAATCTTTCTAACAAAAAAATCCAGAGTTGCTTAAAAATTGCCATTGTGAATGAACATAATTAATTGAGTCAAAAAAATTAAATTGTGTCTAAAATGTGTCAAAAATTAAATCAAGTTTTCAAGAACAATGCTTGCGAAATTTTAGAGACAGATAGTTAAATTACTTTTTTAAATGTAAATGTAAATAGAGTGTGAAAAGAGAGACTCTTATTGATTTCACTGTCAAATATAAAAATTTTCCTTATTTGCTTCACCTTCAGAGTTAATATTTTCAACAATAACGACAATAACATTCTACTTTAACTGAAAAACAAGTGACTCTCTAAAATATAGGTATGCTCCTTTTTAGATAACCTCTCAAAAATATACATGAAAATAAATTATAAATCCATAAGAATATTCTAGATCCTAATAATAAAACTGTCATACTTGGTTCAATATCTCTGGAATAAACAATACTTAAATATTTTTAAACAAAAGTTTTATCTATGATTAGTAGTATACATAAAAATGGGAAAGCCACAAGAAACTGAATTGATTATAAACAAAGGAATCGAGTAACCAGTGAAACCTGGATTCTGTGATACTCCATTTAACGTTCCCGAGAATTGACGCCGCGCAGTGGGGATGATTGAGAGGAGCAGCAGGGTGATGCGCGATGCTCACTCAACCGTCACAAAATAAACAGAAACAAGAAAGAGAAAAAACGTGATAGAGAACAAATAGTTTCGGGACCCTCGATTTAATGTCACGCTCAATACCAAAATCGACATTAAATCCAGGTTTTACTATAATTGAAATAAAAACAGGATAAACAGAGCTTTCGATAAATAATATTGCAAGAGTAAAATTAAACATGTGTATCGTGTGGTGGACCAATTGGTTCACCCCAAACGATTCCGTGGTAAATGCGACTACCAAGAGCGGTTCCACCAACAACGTGTCCATTAACAAGGGTTCCATCTTCAAGGGCTCCTCTGCCAACGGGTATGCCGAGAACAGTTCTATTTGTCTGTATAGTTCTCTTGAATGTGATCAATGATGAATAGATGTCACCATTTAGCATCATTATATAAATCGCGGATACGGTTGGAGGAGGAAATCTCCTCATTACCCTTGAGTTAAACAAATTTGGTCGTGTGTATCGATTGAAATTTTGAGTTTCCCATATTTGAATTGTAAATTTTATTTCAGCGTACCGTGGAGTATCCGTGGGCTGAATTTGCTCATGAAATTCGTCGTCGGTATTTAAACTACCTTCAAAATATTGTTCCGAAGGATCATGTATGAAAACCTCCATGGTGGTGATTGTCCGTGGCCGAGTTTGCATCCAACGGGGTACTGCGAGAATTTCCCCATAAGGTACTATTCGGTCTTCGTACATTCGGCTGAAACTTCCACGCACTATTTTGTTGTTCCATAATTTTAGACGTAGGATGTTATTTCTTGCATTCAATTCTGAAAAAAAATTTACATTTAGCAATTTCTTTTTCAATGCAGTGAAACCCTTCATTAGCCGACCCTTCTATAGCCCTTCCGAGAATTCACACCGCGTCGCAGATAGGTTCAACAGGAGCTGTGTGGGCTGCGCGGGGTCTAAGGTTCTCACTCAGCCGATCATTCAGGCGTTCACAAAAAAAGCGGAGCGGGTTATAATGAGTTAGTTCCCACCCACTGGCAGCCCCCAAAATCGGCTCTATAGAAGAGTTTCACTGTAATACTGTGTTCTAAAAATTTTTTTTTAAGGTAATATCTATTAGACTGTCTTATGAAATCCGTTTTTTTATATTTTCTAAAACCTAAAAGAAACCTGAAGGAAAAATATAGATGAAAATTATAACATTATAGTTTACTTGCCCTTAAAATAAATGGATCCCAGGAACGTCAGTAGGAAAAGGAAAGAAATAATCTTCATTATTTTGTAAATTAACACAATGACTCGAAAAATCGCTGCTCTATGCTCTATCTTGTATAAAACTCATCCAATGAAAAGAGTTTTTTATTCATTAGAATTAGAGCAGTTGAAGGAGAAAATTTTTTGTTTTGTTTAAAGATCTAAAAATTTTCCGTATTGAGGAGATTAAGAAAATTATTGCAAGAGAACCTTCAGAATTATTAAAAGTAATGACAATATGTATGATAGATATCACAGTTGAAGCAGCGAAAACAAATATTAAGTTTAGCTTCCTGATCTTTTAAGTTTCTCTCACAAACAAGAGTAAAAAAATTAATATTTCATGGAAGGCTAAATCAAGTTTCGATGATAAATTGTTGTTATCTACCTAATAGGAATGCTCCCTTTGTGTTTACTTTACAGGTTAGTTTTTGTAAATAAGTAACGAATTCGTAATTATGTAATTATGCTTTTTCTGAACTTTTCAAATATTGTTTGTAACTATTTTTGACGATAATGAATACATTTGTATCCAATGAAAATTTTCTTATTTTAATACATTTTTAAAACTTAAAATGTTTATTTTAAAAATCTTAGTTGCGTTTTCAAGTTATTAACCAATTTTCTTTAATAATTCAAATATTTCAGATAGGGGCTTTTCCTATTTTTCATTTTTTCTTAATTTGCATCAGTTTTTAGAGTAATATTTTTAACGACTTTAAAATAAAATTTAATTCTTCTTGAAACTATTATTTTTAGATTTTTTCTTTTTGGTCGGGCAATCTTTAATTAAAATTTTTATTAAGACTTCATATATTTTTGTTAAAACTTCACCGTGGTTTCTTAAAATTCTGTTCAGCTAGTTTTGCCGTTAAAATTCAGCCATTTAATTCAAAGAAAATTCTGTTATGTCTAAAAATTTTGTAGTAATTTTCTGTTTCTGGGCTCAGAGTAAAGCTGTTAGGATCAAGAATAAACTTTTTTGGTGTAAAATGAACTTTCTTCTTGCAAATTCACATTTTTAGTTGTAAATTGAATTGTTTTATACAAAATTCATATTTTTTCTATTAATTTATTTTATTTTTCATAAATTAAATTAATTTGTGAAATTTTTTTTTTATTTTCATCAACATTCATCGTTTTATTTGAAATTTTTTTTTTATCAAAATGAAACTATTTCGTTAAAAATGTTAGAAGAATTGGTTCCAAATATATTTTGTCGAAAATTTGTCTCATGGACTACTTTCTTAGAAATTAATCTTTTTTGTTGAAGATCTATAATTTTAGTTCAATATTCATATCTTTGGTTGAAAATGGATCGACTATGACAAATGTTTCTTTTATTTGGTAAAAATCAATTTTTTTAAAAAGATTATCTATCTGTTCGAAAATTCAAGGAACGCGAAACCAGATACGGAAAAACTTGCACAATATTTTTATTTTTTAATTCGAAGGAAAACGGAAAAGCCCCTTTGATGGAAATAAGTCGAATGAATGTATGTTCTTGAAGTGTATATTTAATACGCGTAATGAAAAATGCCTGGCAGGAGGAGACATACATCTGACACGAAGAGAAGTTTTGGAAGGTTGAGAAAACCAGTCCCTAGATCTTGGAAGATCATGTCTGGCAGTGGAAGAAGAGGCTTCAAAATTTCAAAGAACTGAAATCCCAGCTGATTCTTTTGCGAGATATCGACATTTCATCAATTTAAATATTGGAAAAATTATTTTGCATTCAGTGAAAAAATTCCAGAGGCTCAAACAATAGGAGATGTTGAATAAAAAAACTTTGAGCTCAAGCCATAACCAAAGTCAAGGACGTAGTTGTTACACGGCCTTCATTTTTTATTTTTTATTTTTTGATTCAATATGCTTGTTCTGTTTTTAGATATTATTCCCATATACTCGTTCATGAAAATTTATTTACTATGGTATACGCAGCTCGCATAGAGTGAGACTATTTTCTTGGTAGATTGAAAAAACTCTTGCAGACGATATTTATTTATTTAATAGGCAACTGTTAGCTTAAAGTATTCAAAGGAATTAAACAAATCTTAGGATATACCTTTCGGGTTTGTGTTTAGCGTATGTCTGGTGGGATTTTGTAACATTTTAATGGATCTTAAAGAATTTTTTCAGAAAACTTGAGAGGTTTCTTAAGATTTTAAAAAATTGGAAATATTCCAATGCATTTTTGACAAACGTAGAATTTGGAAAATGTACTCGTTCAAGAAGTAAAATAAGTTTCAAAAGATAAGTCTCTCAAAGGAGTTCTTATTTTTTCTTTCAAGTTATATGTTTTTGCATAAGGATTCATCTTATCGATATTTCCCATGAAATCGGATCTTTCAAAATATTTAAGCCATTAGAATACTTTTCAAGTTTTGGAATTTCCACCTAATCATATGTTAAACTATTTTGCAAAGCTTGTGGGTGAATGCGTATTTTGAGTAGATGACTAATTTTTTCTTCCGAAACTTCTTTTACAGTAAGCGATTGAAAACAAATAATTTTCCCTGTTTACCAAATTTT
>JAWWLR010000155.1:2798758-2817948 GCA_035041075.1 Acraspis erinacei
CATCCAACTGATTCCAAACAATGCGAATCCAATTAATTTAAAAACACTGTAATCTGACGATCAATTTAGAAAAAAAGATGTAAATTTAATAGAAAATTAAACAGACAATTGTAACACTGTAGAGAATAAGGTTTATTCACATTTCATGCCGAGTTTTATAAAAAGATCGCCTCCCAAAAAAAGATTTATTTTCTTATATTTTCAATGAAAAAGTTATAAATAAACAAATGAAAGAGAAATTTCCTAGATGAAACATATGAACTATCAAACTAAATTTATTTATGATTTGAAAAACCATGTAAAATTTTATAAATTAAAATTTTTATTATTACAGAATTGGATGCACTATAGAAAAAATTCGTTACTTCTTTAAAAAAAAGTTACCTATAAAGTAACCACAAAGGGCGAATACATATTAAGTAGATAACAAGAATCTATTAGTGAAATTTTATTCAAGTTTTCGTGAAATATTATATTTTTTACTCTTGTTTTTCAGATTTGAGAAGATGAGAGAGCTAAATTTAATTTTTGTTTTCGCTGCCGCGACCATGCAATCTATAAAACATATTTTCATTAAATTTAAAAAATTTTAAAGGTTCTGTCGGACTACTTTTTAAATAAAGCAAATCCATAAATTTTCAGATTTTAAAAGGACAACATTTCTCATTCGACTGCCCTACTTTTAAGGAATAAACAAATTCTTATCATTGGATAAGCTCCATAAAAAACACTATATACAGATAGCATCCATTTTTCGAAAGTTATTTGGCGGATCGCTTGGTGGTGGTTTCGTTGTCGCTTGGTCGTCAATTTTTGTGTTTATTGTTTAAAATTTAAAACAAAAGACATCAACTTCAAAATTAGGATGCAAAATTCACTTCTTAAAATATGTACGTTTGGTTGTCAAAATTACAAATACTACACAATTTTCAAAATGGAGTGCTATCTGAATGCTGTACTCCAATTTTTTGTATTTATCAAAAATAGTTTTTGGGTTCGCTTTTTAGTTATTTTTTGTGGTTCGATGGTCATTTGGTAGTGTTTTTTTACGGTAAGTGGTAAACATTAAAAAGTACATCATTTGAAAAATGTAGGGCTAACTTCACTTTGTATTTCACTTTTAATGTTTTTAAAAAATTCTTTTTGTGATCGTTTGATGGCTGTTTGTCATTTGGTAGTGTTTTTACTATTATCGGCCAAAATAACAAAAACTTCATCATTTAAAAAGAGTGCTAACTTCACGCTGAACTCGAATGTTTATTTTCAAAATAATTTTGTGTGGTCATTTTATTGTTTGCTGGTGGTCGTTTAGTTTGGTAGTTATTTGGTGGTCGATTGAAGGTCGTTTGGTGGTCGTTCAGTGCTAAATTTTTGTGTTTAGTATTCAAAATTACAAAAGCTATACAGTTTTCAAAGTGGAATGCTATCTTCAAGTTGCGCTCCACTTTTGATATTTCTCAAAAATACTTTTTGGGATCTTTTGTTTGTCTTTGATTGTCGTTTGTTGATATTTTGTAATGTTTTGGGGCCAAAATTCTAAAACTATAGCATTTTCAAAATCAGGGTGTAAAATTCACTTTTTGATAATATTAAACAAAAATTTGGAATCAAAAATTAAGTAGAACATTGTGCAACCGAAAATTATTAACATATCGCCAAAAATAGTTGAATTTTATAATAAGTTTTTCATAATGAAGTTCACATTCAAACGTAAAAATGCAAACAAAAGGAAGTACTAAGAAGCCTGCGATGAATAAATTTATTAGTGAAATTTTTTTCCAGCTATCATGAAATATTAAATTGTTTACTCTCGTTTGTCAGAGAATCTTAAGAAGATGAGGAAGCTTTTTTAAATAAGACCAAGCCGAAAACTTTCAGATCGTAAAACGACTATCTTTCTCATTCCACTGCTCTGCTTTAAGGAATAAACAAACTCTTTTCGTTAGATAGTTTCCTAAGAAAACAGTATATATAGCAACCATTTTGCGACAGTTATTGCGAATTCAAAAAATAATGATGACTATGTCGGCGCTTCTACTACTCACTTTCCTGGGATTTCTTCATTTTAAAGGCAAGTATACTATAATATTTTAATTATTATTCAAAATTAAATTTTCTTCACGCACATTAAAGAGCATTGAAAAATATTTTAAAAATTCTAAACGCGGGTCCAATGAATTTTATAATATTAAACTTATATTCAAAGTCTTGGAATTATACTTGGGCTCTAAAGAAATATTTGTTCAAATCTGTCAATAATATTCATTTCAAAGGAAATTTTGTATTGGAGGTTTTAGAAAATAAAAAAAGGATTTCATAAAGCAGCCTAATAGACATTACCTTTAAAAACCCTTTTTTATAACAACCTATTGTTTTAAAAACTAGCTAAATTTCTATTTTTCCTTTCAGAATCAGATGCGATGGACAACACTATACGTCTAAATTTAGGAAACAATCTCATACTGTATGGAGATTTTCATAGAATGTACGAGGACCGAATAGTACCTTATGGGAAAACTCTCCCAGTACCCCATTGGATAAAAGCTCGGCCAAAAAAAATCCCCTACATAAAGTGTTTTATACATGATCCTTCGGGACAATATTTGGAAGGCAGTATAAATATCGAGGATGTAAATCATCATCGAACTGCTCCAAGGGATGAGCCATATTTCGCTGAAATAATATTCACTGTTCAATTATGGGATACGTTCCATTTCAGTCCTTGGCGGCGACCAAGTTTTTTCGATACAAGGATTAAGAAGAGGAGAATTCCCCCTCCAAGAATATCTACGATTTATATAATGATGCTGAGTGGTGACATCCATACATCATCGATCAGATTCAACAGAACTATACCAAGAGATGAAAACATTTTCGCGTATCCCATTGCCACGGGAGCCCTTGAAGGACGATATTTTATTCGTGGTCAAGACATTCTTGGTGGAATCGCTCCTGGCCTTCCCATTAACTATCGAATCGTTCCGGGTCAAGTCATTCGCCGCGCACCACATCCATAGTTTTGATGGTTCTGTTTCAATATTATTTACTGTGAGTTGTGTTTATTTTCTTTGTGTTTAAATTAATATTTAATCAAGTGGAAAAATAAACCTGTCATTTAAAAATATTCAAGCCTTATTTTGCCGATGATTTTGAACCAAGTATGGCATTTATATGATAAAGAATATCTGGAATAGGAGGTGTCGTTAACACTTTCACCGCTGTAATTATCGACTCTCCAAGAAAGTTTGACTTCTCCAATATTAGTGTCGATTTATAAATTCTTCTCTTGTTCATTATTCGAGATGTCATGTACAGAACCAGCCGACCTAGATTTTTATCAAGTCACTTGTTTTTCATTTAAAGTAGACCCTTGTTCTCTTTATTGCTAAAACTATTAACTCTGAAGGTGAAGGGAATTAGGAAAATTTTTAGTTTTGACAATGACACGAATAATCTTTCTCCTCCCTCTATATTTATATTTTAGTCTGATAAAGCTGTTTCAAAATCAGGGTGTGAATTTCACTTTTTGAAATTTTTCACAAATTCTCTTTGGAAATGTTTGCTGTTCGTTTGTTGGTAGTTTGCTATTGTTTTTTTACGTTCTGTGGTCAAAGTTACGAAACCTGCCCCATTTTTAAATTAAAGTTCTATTTTCACGCTGAACTCCACTTTTTGATATTTTTTACCATTGTTTTTGGGATCATTTGTTGGTAGTTTGGTGGTGTATTTTGGTGTTTAGTGGTCATTACGTTTGGTGGTCAAAATTACAAAAAGGCCACTATTTTCAAAGTCAAGCTTACAAAAAATATAGATTTCTAATAATCAGGGAGTAAACTTCACGTTTTTATATTTTTCAAAAATTCTGTTTGGAATTGTTTGGTAGTCAAAGTTACAGAAAGTACACCATTTTCAAAATGGAGTGCTAACTGCACGCTGTACTCCACTTTTTGATATTTTACAAAAATTATTTTTAGGATCGTTTGGTGATCGTTCGGTGGTTTTTTGGTGGTGAATTTCTGTGTTTAGTGGTCAATATTGTGAAAACTACAGCAGTTTCAAAATCAGGATGCAAATAGTATGTTCTAAAATTTTTCAAAAATTCTTTTTGGAATCGTTTGGTGGTTGTTTTGTGGTTGTTTTTTTGTCGTTTGGTGATGTTTTTTACATTGGTGATCAACATTAAAAAAAACTACACCAGTTTCAAAATGTAATGTTATTTTCACATTGCACTGAACTTTGGGTATTCAAAAAAATTCTTTTTTGAGATAGTTTGGTTGTTTACGTATGTAGTGGTCCAAATTAAAAAAAAAAATCCAGCATTTTAAAAATCAGGGTGAAAACTTCACTTGTTGATATTTCTCAAAAATTCTTTTTTAAATCGTTTGGTGGTCATTTATTTGACGATTGGTAGTGATTTGGTGTTCGTTTCGTGGTGTTTTTTACGGTAAGTGGTAAACATTACAAAAACCGAACCAACTCCAAAATTTAGTGCTAACTGCAAGTGTTGTTTCACTTTTCATATTTTCCAACCATTCTTTTTGGGATCATTTGGTGGTCGTTTGGTGGTCGTGTGTTGGTGCTTTGTTTATCCTTAGTGACCAAAAATACAAAAACTACAGCATTTTAAAAATCAGGGTGTAAACTTCACCTTTTTATATTTAAAAAACATTTGTTTTGAAATCATTTGGTGGTCTTTTTGTAGTCAATATTACAAAAAATACACGATTTTCGATGTGGAATACTATCTTCAAGTTGCACTACACTCTTTCATTTAAAAAAATAAACTTTTTGGGATCATTTGTTGGTAGTTTGGTTGTCGCTTGGTCATGAATTTTTGTATTTGGTTTTCACGTTTTGCAATTTTATAAGATGATAAGATTGTACCGCCTAACATTCGAGTGCATCTACATGCCGAATTTAAATTTCATGACCATGTTTGACGGCTATTTGTTATTTTTAATAAAAAATCTTAAAAATAATCTCAACTTGAGTGAATCTGTATCATCTGATCAGTAAACTCCTTAAATATTTGTAGCCGTTATTTGTCACATCTCACTTTTTAATATCTACAGATGCTAACTTTGAACATCTAGATTTCTGTCCTATAGTTACAAATGAAATATGTTGGCCCTGAGCATCTAGATATTACATTCGAACATCTATTTCTTCCTTCCACTTTTTACATGTTTCCAAAATTCTTATTGGGATCTTTTAGCAGTCATTTGGAGGTCATTTTTGGTGTTTTTTTGTACTTTAATCTAATCCACTCTAATCAAAACCTATCCATTCCAATACCATCCAGTCGAATCGCATTAAATTTAATCGAATTAATTTCAATACACTCCAATCTAATCCAACGATGAATTTTCAAACAAAAATTGTTAACTCATAATCAAAAATTAAATATAAAATTTTCCAACCCAAAACAGTGAAAGCAATGCAGAACACATTTGGATTTTTTAATTAGTTTCTGATCATTCAGTTCACATTCAAGCGGAAGATGCAAATAAAAGGAAGAACTGTGAAGCCTGTGTTGAATGAATAGAATTTTTGTAAAATTATAGACTAAAATAACAGCTTTAAGCAAATTTGAAGTTCAGTGCTAATTCTTTAAAAATATTAGGTTAAAAAACTGACAATTTTGCTTGGATAATAAAGCTTCATTCACATTTCATACCACGCTTTATCAAAAATCGCCTCCCACCCGACGTATTGATTGTCATGAAACAATAATTATCAACTACATTTGAAAAGTTGAGAAAAAATAGAGGATTCTTCTAGTTGCTGTCACTGAAAAAATGTAACTAATTACTAATTTGCTACTTCTTCTTAAAAAGTAACCTATACATTTCCCACCCAGGGCGCATACATATTAAGTAGATAACACATCTTTATTAGTGAAATTTTATTCAAGCTTTCATGATATATTAAATTTTTTACTATTATGTATCAAAAAATACGAAAAAGACGAGGAAGCGAAATTTAATATTTGTTTTCGCTGCCTCGACCATACAATCTTTGAAACCTATTGTCACTACTTTTAAAAATTGACAAAATTCTGTTCTTCTCCTTTTATAATTGACGCAAATTAAGAAATTTTCAAATCTTAAAACGACCATCTTTCTCATTCAACTGGCCTAATTTTAAGGGATAAGCAAACTATTGTCATTAGACGAGTATCATAAAAAAACAGTATATACATATAGCATCCATTTTTTGAATAATTTTTTAGATTCACAAAAAAGGAAGATACTTTCTTTGCGACTGCTACTCACTTTTCCCGGATTTATTCATTTTAAAGGCAAGTGTACTATAATGATATCATTATTATTCATAACAAATGTTAAACAAGAGTGTACCTCTAAGTGCATATTTTTTAATTCTTTCAAAAATATCCACACTTTCGATATTATATTTGTCTCGTGCTTTGCGCGTGCTCTTTCTATTTATCCCACATTTCTGCGCAAGCCTTTTGAAATTAAAGGTGAAAGCATGGACAATTGTCATTTGGTGATTGTGAATTCTCTTTTGCGAAAGCTCCTTGGGCTTTAACAAACACATTCTCATAAAGTATATCATGCTTCGTACTTGATTTCGTTGAAAAATTGAACTTTTCTACATTATGATTCAACTCTATTATATCAAAGGTATGGGGCGGAATACGTCAAGTGTTCCCACCTAAAATTAATTCTTTTTAGATCGGGTTGAAACTTGGCTGAATTATAGTCTTAATGGGTCTACATTAATTCACCAGACCATACATTCAATTATGAACTAGTTGTCAATATTATAAGGATATATTAAAAAAAAAATTATATATTTTTTTAAACCAAAATTGAAGTTGATTTGAAGAAAACAACCATATAACAAAAACGATATTTTCTATTTCAGAAAATAGCTTTCTTTACACTCTATAAAATCCTGTAGGATAAAAAGTGGGCCTACAATTTTCTTGGTCAAATTTAGATTTTTAGACTCATTCTGTGTGATATGAAATATATATCGTAAGCTCTAACGCAGTGGACGTTTAAAGTGATACCCTCGAGCGTAAAAATTAAAATTTTAACAAGAAGAAATGTGCGGTCCACTTTTTGTGCTAAAAAATTTCAAAGAGTATAAATAAGCTATTTTTTAAATAGACATTTTTTTAATTATGTTTTTCTTTCGTCAAAAGATCAATTTCAATTTTGATTTTCAAACAATATATATATATACACATAAATGTAAAAAAGAAATATATCAGAAAAGAGCTTTCCACAACACTACTATAAAAGTCCAATCGGATCATCCAAACGAAGTTGCGCTAACGTGAAGGTATAAATTAACCTATGGTTGGGTGAATTACTGTAGGTGCACTATGATTATAATTCAGCACAGTTTCAAACGGATATAAAAAAAATTAATTTTAGGTGGAAACACTTAACGTGTTCTGCCCCGTATATTATATTTATTTATGTACCTCGGTCTGGGGATATTTATTCGGATATTGCAAAATTAAGTAGAAATCTCCTTTTTTAATGATTACTGTAATATCTATTTATTTATTACATTTTTCGAGAGTCATTGTGGATCTACAGAAGAATGACGATTTTTTCGGTGCTTTGACTAATCACTTTCCTAAAATCTATTTATTTTAGAGGCAAATATAATTTAATGTTTTCAGAACACCGTATTATTTGAAAAAATAGCTAAATTTCAATTTTTTCTTGCAGACTCTGATGCGACAGACAACACCTAACGTCTAAGTTTAAGGAACAACCTCATACTGCCTGGACTTTTCCAACGAATGTACGAAGACAAAATAGAGAATCAACAACTTAAAGTGTTTTATACATGATCCTTCGGAACAATATTTTCAAGGCAGTGTAAGTACCGAAGATGAATCTCATCATCAAATTCTTCGCAGGGATACACCACGGTACGCTCAAATAAAATTCACGGTTCAAATATGGGGTACTGAGAATTTCTAGCGTTACACCAGAACAAGTTTTTTTTTTATTTAAGGGTTAGGAAGAGGAGAGGTCATCCTCCAAGAATATGCACAATTTATTTAATGATGCTGAATGGTGACATCTATAAATCAAATCTCAAATTCAACAGAACTGTACCAAGAGATGAAACCATTCTCGCTAATCCCGTTGCCACTAGAGCCCTTGAAGAACCATTCTTTATTCATGGAGAAGACATTATTGGTGGTACCACTCCTGGTATTCGCGTTTCCCATGGAACTGTTTGGGATCATCCCCCTACCGCTCGAGAGCATCCATAGATTTGATTGTCGTTTGAAATGTTACTCCTCTGTTTATTAATGATGAAGTATTTTGTGACTGTCCCTGTTTTCTATATACTACTAACCAACATTCTTGGAACTAGGAAAATTTAATCGTGTGAATAAATAAACCTGTCATTTAAACATATTAGAGCATTGTTTATTTCGATAATCTTAAACCAAAAATGTCTAGCTTCCTGGCATTGGCTAACTTATTATACCCTTATCCATTCCGGATTGTGCTAAATGAGGTCCATAGTTAATCCATTTTGCCGGTACTGCAAGTCTGAATCTCTCTCTGGTTTCGCTCCAAAGCGCTTCAAGTTTCCCATTCTACCATTGGGTCTCTTCAGCCTTTCTGACTCATATAGTTCGAGATTTACTTTCATAAGTAGATTCGATGGCTTCCGTAAAAGTTTTGCTTCACATCACTAGGGTTTTCATGTCTCTAATTGACCTGGGCACCTCAGAGACGGCACTCCTGAGTTCCGTGGGAAACTGGTCCCAGCCCATTTTTCTTGGATATCTAGCCCATTTAGGATCCGCGGGTATGATCGTTTCCATAAAGTTTGTTACGAGTAGCGATAGAACAGCAGTAAAAGAGGAAGACCCCGTATCTTAAAGTATTCGACCAGTGTACTTACCTTCACTTATGGGTATGTATCGCTGTTGTATGAAAAATAGGCCGCTCTCATGACTAGCCTTTTTATTCCTTTAAGATCTGCGGCTTTCTTTAATCTTTCAAACTCCTTCGTCAGTATATAAAAACTTGGTTTGACCACCTTCGGATCCATGTTTCAAAAAACAGCCCCCCCCCCTAAAATCCCCTAAGGTTTCATCGAAATAACTAAGGGAACTGGATTAGCAGCCATGCCGTTTTTTAAAACGGCATTTGGCTAAATATGGAAAGTGAGGTTAAGTTTTCTCATAAAGCGAAAATTTGGGACGGTAAGCGACAGCAGCCTTGAGAGACTGTCTTGACTGTCTTGAGAAGTTGCAGAAGGTACTCTTCGCTTGGTGAGTTTCTAGATACCGACGTAGGAGCAGAAGTTAGTCAGCGAGTGTGTTGGCAGTGCTGATAGTGATTTCGACGATGAGCAAATTTCCCACACGCAACGACGGCCGACAGTAAGTGGCCAGGTATCGAGGGGCGTGACGGTGAAAGAGAAATAGTGAAAGAGAGAAAGCGTGAAGGCGAGGGGAAGAGCGTCTAGCGTACGTTAGGCGGAGGATCTCTTGAGGAGGAAGAGAGACACCTAATAGAGTCCGCAGAAAGGCGCGGTACAGATTCTTTTTAAAAATGCGTAAGGAGACTTAGGTCACATCTCATAAAAATAGATGGGCAGGGAAGAGGGATTCGGAGCGTTGCTAAGCGGGATCAGAGAGTTGAGGGATGACTTAAGGAGTTTTATGAAGCAAATGGAAAATTTGAGGGACGAGATGAGAATGACGATGTTAAGAGATGAGAAATGGTAGATAGACGTAAAAGAACTGAGGGAGAAATTACAAGGACTAGAGAGGGAGGCGGTGTCGTTAAGGAAGAAAAAATTAAGAAGATGGAAGAAGAGATTGGGGTGTGGAAATAAATGGCGGAGAAAAGGTGGAGGGCAGGTCAGAAATAGAAGCAGGTGACATGGGGATTCGATAAGAATGGTATTAGGGAGTGGGTGGAGAACATGGACATTAATAGTTTTAGGAAACTTAGGTTTGATTTTTGAATATTCATTTGAGAGATGAGATACTCGGAAGCGAGGTGAGCGTATTAGAAGGCTAAAGTACGTATATGGAGAGCAGCTCAATGTCCAGAACATAGAGAAGCAGATAATAAAGTTGAAAAGCTCTCAGGCAGTAGAGCTGAGCGGGGTAGAGAACGAAGTGTGGCTGTTTGTCACACAAGAGGTAAGGGAAAGACTGAGGGGGGCAGTGAAAAGAGTATGGAGGGGAGGGATACCCAAGCGGGTTTAGGAAGGGATTGATCGAACCACTTTATCAAAATGGGGATAGACAAAGTCAGGAAAATTCTAGAGGGATCATGTTTATGAGTACGGCATACACAGTATACGTGCTGGGCTTGGTGGATAGGCTGCGGAAGGATGTCGAGCTGAAAGAAATACTGACGGAGACGCAGGTGGGGTTTAGCGAGGCAAGGAGTACTATCGACAATATTTACGTCTTCGAGCACGTGGTGGATAGAGAATTAGCTAAAAAGGGTGCGAAAGTGTAAGCGTTTTTTATATATCTAAAAGAAGCGTTTCCTTCGGTGGATAGGGGGAGGGTTTTGGAGTCGACTGTAGAGAGGGGAGTAGAGCGAGGCCTGATCGGCAGGGTAAGGGTGGTATGTCAAAAGACTAAAGATAGAATGAGAGGAGGGGAAGGAATTTTGGAGGGTTTCTAAATAAATAGGTCGTTTCGGCTAGGATTTTCAATTAACCCGACAATTTTTAAAATTTATTCGCAGATAAGGAAAGTAGGCTAGGGGTCGCCCTGATAGGTGCAGCTAGGGTCGGAAGAGTCAGGATGTGGTCACACGTATATGCATATCACATACATTTGCTAGTAAAAAGCGAGGAGGCTTTAAAGGAGATAATGAAAAGGTTGAGAAGATACTTGGATAAAACTGGGTTAAAGTTATATGTGGAAAAGATCAAGGTTATGGTTTTCATAAAAGGAGGTGGCAGGGATAAGGTAGGGGAGGAGAAGTTGACGGGAAAGGCGTTGCAGTAGGGAAAATAGTTTGCTGAAGAAAACTCTACACCTGTCTAGTGGAAGTAGGATCATTTGCGTTGCGAACATGAAAGAACATGAAGCATACATCCAATGTCTCCAAAGGACTTTCCATCAAGTACCACATATCGTCTACGTAGACATAAATTGCTCGAAAGTTGTGGATGTCGAGAATAGCCAAAATGTAAGGTTGTATAGTGTTAGTCACCCTGTTTTCGTAACGTTTCCTTCCTAAGCTTCAGTTGATTCTGTTAGTCTGCCGAGTCCTGCAAATGGTGTCATGTAATCATTAAATTCAAGCTCAAAGCCTTTTAAAACATTTTTTTATCAAATAATTTGCTTCCTGAAATTTTTAAGAAGGATAGTCCAAAAACTTTCTTTATATCCTGGTGAAAGGCCGTTTTCAGGGGAAAGATTTGACTCAAATAGGGAGCGATGATAGAATCTGAAAAATAAAGTCGGTATAGTATATCATACAGAAATTTCTCAAATGATACATTATAAAACAGGCAATAATAACAGGAAGAATGTTAAATGAAAGTTTCTGCTGCGTTTTGCACTTCAAGGAAAAAATATGAAAAATAGACAGTGATAGAATAAAGCCAATTTAAAACTCTTAGATCACTGTTTACCGATGGGATTTTCGAGTTGAGCTTGAGAAAGATCTTGGCTTTTAACGCCAATAAAAGCGAGAGATTTTAATAATTTTTTCCAAATAACTTGTAAAGCATTTTCCTGATTTGGAAAATTGTGATTGAATTGCTATACTAGTAACTGCCAACCAAGTTGCATCCGCAAGGAAATAACGATTACTTAACTCTATTTAACTGTTAATAGAACACCCTTAAAAGTGTGGCCATCTTCGAGAAAAACCCTTCTCAATGTTGCAGCTCGTCCCCCAAAAACATAAATATTGACAGAGAAACAGATGCATAATTTTTTTAAAGAAAAAGATCATAGATCACTTTTCAGCTATTACTTAGATTTATTGGATCGTGAAAAGAACAAGCAAAAAGCAGTAATCTCTTTTAAAAACACACAAACGTGGATTTTGACCCACTGCTAAATCGAACTGGAACCAATAAAATGCATTTCCGAAATTTGGCGCTTATGACCTTAACGCCCCGAAACCCTTTATTAAGGTATTTGTACATTTTTGTTTATAAAATTGATGTTGTAGAAAAATCATTTTCTTTATTGAAAGTTATATAAATAGAAAAAAGCCAATAAAATCATATGCACGCCGTTTCGTAACCAATAATGCTTTTGAGAACAAATAATGCTAGATCTCTTGACTACGAATTTTTAAGAAAAGGATCTCCAGTTACTTGTAAAATTTTGATCCTACTTTGCATAAAAAATTATTGTATTTTGGTTAAAAAATATTTACAATTAAACTAATGGCGAGGAACAATCTCGCTTACGTTCACTGTTTCAAATACCCTGAAGATGTGTGCAGAAGTGCCTAATGGAGCTTCCCGGATTTCATCTGTGGTCATTTCATCGACTTTGCTACTGTACATGTTTACTTTTGCCCGCTTTTGACACTTATTTATTGTTAAATATAATCCACGAAGCCTTTTAGTAAATTTAGCACAGTCCACCATTGCAAATACTTCGCCATTGGACGTTGATAATACAATTTGTTCTTCAGTTGGCATCGGCGGCGAACCCTTATAGTTTTGTCTCAAATAAATTGGTGTATCGTGAGGAAAAGTGTATCTTCGAAGTTCGAATTGCCTACTCTGATTCGCGATCGGAATGAGTCGAATAGATCTAAGTTCTTCCAGTGTGCATTTAGGTAGGCGTAAAATAGAAGCCCTGGTAGAAAGAGACCAGGAGCTGGCAGGAAGAGAAGACTCATCAAGTGGAGACTTGGAACTGGCAGCAAGAGAAGTCTCAGCATGTCGACATCTGGAACTGGCGGGAAGAAAAGTTATGTCAGGTGGAGACCTGGATCTGGCAGGAAGAGAAGTCTCATCAGGTGGACATCTGAAGCTGGCAGGAAGAGACGTCTGCTCAGGTGGAGAACTTGACCCGGCAGGAAGATTCGTCCCAGTAAGTGGAGAAGAACTAATCATAGAGCTAGGCGAATTACGTCTTTCAGGAGAATAGGATGTTCCGGAGCGACGAACATAGCGAATAGGGTCACCATTAGGTAAACAATCAAACTGCGTACTTAAATCTGTAACAAGTAACAGGATTAATTTTTTTAATTTTTCCGCTTTTGGTATAGTTTACTGGAATTTAATTTTCTCGTTCAGTATATGTTTCTCTGCTAAAATATTTCTTTCTTCTTGAGAGACTACCCCAGATTAAAAATTTCAGTGCTTTTTTTAAAAGCCATCCATTTGGCAGGAACAAATCTTTCATAAATAAAAGCAAGTTGACCAAATTTAGAATATTATTGCCAAAAAATTAGATATTTAATTACTTCTTTCTGATACACTTACGAATATAATTGAGGAAAGCCATTGTAATGAGCATAGTAATCATAGCAAACTTCACTTTTTCAAGAGACAGTGGCTGAGATTGAACTAAAATTGCTGAATGATAAATTTAAATAAAAATTTGTCCACAAATTAATCTGATTCCGCCCCAACGAGATCGGATGTCATATGTGATAATTTGATTAGCTGGACATTTATTGAACTTGTTTATATATTTAGAGGGACTAGAAGTAAAGTATTTGACTCAATAATTTCTTTATCGGTTGATGTCTTTTCTAAATTATTCTGATTGATAGGCCTTGGAGTCGTTGCCTCCAAATTATTTTCTAAATATTAAAATAATTAAAATTTTAAGATTGCCTCTGGCTCTTACTATGGCTGAAAATGGCTTAAAAAACTTTGTAGCAGAAGTTGACAATGTTGACAACACTTTAATAAAAATTAAAGTATGAACATCTTTTTTTCTTTAAAATGGTCCTTTATCTTGAACCAAGCCTTCAGAATACATGTCGCGGAACAATATGAATCGACATTAGAAAAATGTATAAAATTGATCAGTTCTGAAACAGAACATTTAGTTTTATTATTCTTTGAGAGAACAAACTGTTTGCGCAGTAGAATCTCTTACATCAGTGTTTGCCTAAGGTTATTACGGCGAAGAAAAAGTACGATTCTATTGTTTGTTTCTACGGCGTCATCTTTACTTTACGCAATTGGAGATTTTTAAATAATCTTAAATTGTTGAGTTGGGAAAAACATAAAAGCGAAAAGGCTTGCCAAACAGATAAATTTTCAACACAAAAATTGTATTTTCAAACAAAAAGGATTCAACTTCATTTTAATCGTTAAATTTTCAAGCCATAAAGAAATTAAATTGTCCACAAAATAGTAGAAATTTTAACAAGAAGAGATTCATTCTAAACATTATCATAGTAGCAGAGTCTTTTAATAATAAAAATTAAACTTCGAACGAAAAAGATTAATTTAAGAAAATGTAGTTGAATTTTTAACATAAGAATTAAATTTAAAACAGGAAAGTAAAATTTGTTAATAAAAGAGACCAATTGCGGACAAAAAATGTAAGAGTAGTCTTTATAATTAAAAAGATTGAAGGATTGAAAAACGATGAATTGTTACCCAATAGGATGACTTTTATTAAATAGATGCATTTTTCAGAAAATAATTACATTTTCAACCTGAAATTATAATCGTAAACTATAATTTTGAAATAGGACCTTTTAATGAAAAAAATTTCAGCTTTAAGCAAAAAAGACGACTTCTCTACCAAAAGAAGAAAATTTGTTCCAAAAGGACTAAATTTTTATTTCAAAAGACAACTGTCCTCAACAAATTAATTTATTGAAGAATTAATTATTTTTTTCACCAATAAGTAGAATTTTAAAACTCATTAAAAACCTCATTAAAATTAAATTTAAAAAAAAATGTAAAAAATTAAATTAAATTAAATTAAACTCATTAAAATTCATTTTTTATTGTGAACCAAAAATATAATAGTAGACATTCTAATTGGAAAGAATTAACTTTCAACCAAAAAGGATTGTGAATTTTTTTAAGTATTTAAATTTCACATAAAATAATTAAATTGTTAATTGAGCATGAGGATTTTAAGCAAAAATAGAACAATTCTAAGCCAAGAATAAGAAAGTTAACTTTTTAATGAATAAGAATTCAGCTTAAACTATAAAAGGCGATTTCTCTACCTAAAGATGAATTTTCAATCCAAAATGACTGAGTTTTTATTTTTAAAAACAAATGGTTCACAAACACAGTTTAATTTTAGAACAAGATTTATAGTTTTTTCACAAAACAATTACATTTTTTTAATGAACTATTTTTTTAATCAAATAGTAGAATTTTTAACCAACAAAGTATTCATTTTGAAATAAAAGTAGACTCTTCAAATCAAAAGAAGAAAATTTTAAAGAAAAAATATGACTTTTTTGGAAAAAGTTAAATCTTCCAGAAAATAAATAAGTTTCCAAGCGGATAGTAGAATTTTAAATCATAAGATATTAATTTTAAGCCAAAAATATAAAAGTGGACTTTTCAATCGAAAATTGTTCAGTCGCAATAAAAAAGACAATAATTTGTTGCGCTATCTGGTAAAGGATTTTTCGATTTTCAAAATTCGAATTCATTGTAAAAATTCAAAAATTTTAAAAAGCAAGATAATTTAAAAAATTTCATCATATTTTTGGATTTTTATTAATCAGTTCGAGGTGGTTAATAACGTCTCAAAATATGAATAATCGGTCAAAATTCACAAATTTAATATATTATTTTTTCAATATAAATTTCAGAGATGATTTCATACCATTAAAGAAATAATTGATCTTAACTGCCAACTCAAAAAAAATTATTACAAAACTTATATACAATTGGTCGGAGTTTATCCAAAAAAAATTACGACGGGATTTTGCTAATAACAAAACCCCAATTTAGGATAAAAATATTTTAAAAAATTAATATTACTAAAGCTTAAAAAAATTAAAATTGTTTGATTTCCATGAAATTCATAACAAGTTGGTTTTTAAATAATATGCTGAATTTTTAATTTATAAAGTTATTATTAACCAAAAAAAATATGAAAATAGTTATATTTTTACTGAAAAAAAATGATTTCGTAAATAAATAAAAAAATTAATTTGTAACCACAAATGAAAACCAAGTAAATGAATTGTCCTATCAAGAAGTGATTAATAACGAATTTGTGTATCTTTTTTGGTATAAAAAATTTTTTTAATTCATCTTTTTTCGTATCCTGTCTAGTTTTACCAAAAAAATTGAATTTTTGATTTTTCATTATTTTTTGTGCAATCAAAATTTGAATGTTCGATTTTTCAAGATAATCTAAAAAGTTGTTATGATAATCTTGAAGGGCTATCAAACAGAAATGTTTTTCTTCTCTTGACTTTTTTCATATCGTGCGTTTTTTGGCTTATAATTTCGATTTACGATTGATTTTAAAAATGTTGAAAATTCTATAATTCTGAGAATATTTTTTTTTATCGAAAAAAGTAGTTAGAATAAATTGTTCGTCTTTTTTAATACTATAAATATCCGTATATAGAATTTTAAAATTCAGAAAAAAGCGGTCTCAAAAATTTTCAAAATGTGCTCACTTTTTGAATTTTTATCATAAATGGCTGGTGAACGAACTCGTCCTTTCTTTTTGGACCTAAAAAAAGTGTGCCAAAAATGGATCAGATCCGTTAATTTTTTCGAGAGTTATCGTGTTTACGGACGGACGGACAGACAGACAGACGCCATCGTAAAAACTTTATTTTCGGATTCAGGGGGTCACGAAACGTGGAGATCCGTTGAAACATGTAGGAATCAAATTTACGACGGTATTTTTTAAATGTCGAATAAATCATATACACAAAGTTTTTTGTTATAAGTCTTAAAATTTACAAGTTTTTTTTAAATTTCACTAACAATATCGTAGGTTTCATGATGAGCTGTTTTGCTGCAATGTTCGAGAAAAAATACGTCGTTTTGGTGCACAATACGTCATAAATATAACACTTATTTCAGCGGTTTTAAGCAGCAGCAATAAAATAAAATAGTTGTGCATAACATAGACATTTATTTTCAAGAATTAGAGCAACTTTAAGTGAATCGACCAACTTTGATCGTTAAGCGGAAGAGGTGTTATTTAAACTTTAAAGTTTTGAATGATGAATTTTTGATGAATTCATGGTGAACATGACGACGACGAAGTGGAGGACGTGGAACAACAAAGTTATTCATACGGGTATCAAAATGTAAAATTTGTCTTTTTCTTTTTTTATGAGGGTATGGATGTGTATGTGTGGTAATACGACGCTCTTTCCGATTGTTGTACGTATCGTGAAGAAACTCGAAAAAATATTCTCTCTTCCTGTTCTTGTGAGGGTGTAGATTCAAACAACGTACTTTCATCTCTATACGCAAAGGCTCGCGCGAGATGTCTTTCAAGAAGCCGCATAACTTAATTTCGCGTGCTCTCATCATTCCTCTACAGTAGCATGAATTTTCTTATTCTTCAACCTCAAGCACGTTCTGTTTGTACGTCGTCACTTTGATAGTAGTAAACACTTAATGCAGTCAATAGAGCAGGGGTCTACATAATCTACAGGTGCAGGGTGATCCATGATCGCTCGACCTTTTTGAAGATCTACCAATTTTTTGCGACGGGAAACTGTAATAAAATTTATGATCCCACACAAAAAAAACTCAGTTGGAAGGGCTCGTTTCTGAAAGTTAAACCTAAAGAATCCTTTTTTTGTATAACTTAACGGAGCTTGTAATAAAAGGGATTTTATTTAAAGTATTTAAAATTGTAAGCTAAGTAATTGTGGGTAGTTGCTGTTTACAAATGAATGTTTGCAACATTAATGGTGCAAATCTGGATTATAATTTTATCATTAAAAATTCAAAGCTAATGAAACTGTTCAAAATTGAATTATTCAACCATTTTAATTTTAAATACAAATAATTTTCAATTCGATGCGATTCAAGTTTTAAAATTTCCAATTTTAAACTCATAAATTTCTGTTTAACAAAGTTTATACATGACCTCTATCATGTATCTTTTACGTGGAGTTTTAATGGTAATTTATTGATGTTTTGTTCATCTGCTAGATTTGATAATGTCATAAATTATCTAGGTCCATTTAACAATTTTTTTAAACACTTAATATTAAAAAATTGGTTATTATGGATTTAAAAATGGATCATGGTTTCAAAATCAGGACTATTATTTTAAATTGCTTCATTTTATTGGGATATAATTTTTTAAGTAATCATAATAAGTATAAAATTAAGATATGTTTTTGATAAACTTAAATCTTAATTTGAAAATAAAATTTTTAATTATTCATAAGCAAGTTGATTTTTAGTTACTTTAAATATTCAGTAAAAAAACATGAAAATTGCATTCAATATTTCATTTAATATAATTAAAATAGCAAAAACTAAAAATTGATTATTTTATTTCGTAATTCTCAATTTTACCGTGAAGATTCCAATTTTAACGTAAAGTTTCCAATATAAGGTAAGGTCTCGAGTTTAACGGTTCCAAGGGGTTCAAATCAGTTGAAGGATTTTGACAGTTCTGGGCGACAGCAGAGTAGATTGCGTAAAGATCATGATTTTATTTGTCTCCAATTGTACAAATTGCGATCCAATTATAAATTGCCTTCTTCACGAGTGATCAATCAATTCTTCTTTTTTTCTTCGTACTCGTATAAGAAATCATCTCTCATCGTAATTTTCACTATTCTCTTATTTCCGTTTCTTAAACTGTTTGACCTAGTACTTGATCTTTTAACTGGTTTCCTCTTTTTTTCTTTTTTCCGGTTTTTGATGATGACATTTTTCTTAGCAACGTCAGATTTAGGACATTTATTTTTCTTTGTGATCGAGTTTTCCTTTAAAGGAAAAGGTGATGACAATACTGGTGACGATTGATCCTTTGATACATCATCTTTATGAACTACATTTGGATTTATATTTTCTCCTCCAATTTCTGGCATTACATTATCTCCTGTAATTTCTGAAATGTGTTCATTTTCCAATGGATCTGTAATTAATTATAAATAATGGATTTGTTAACAATATTTAATTGCTTTTTTTAAATGTAGTAATCCTAGATAGATCAGTTCATTTTTGTATATTATTCTCTACTGATAAATATATTTTGAGAAACAAATTGAGTTATACACTTAAAATGACAGCCTTTT
>JAWWLR010000155.1:2850145-2868738 GCA_035041075.1 Acraspis erinacei
TTTTTTATTATTTATTTAGACTATTTGTACTATTATGGTATGGCTTTCAACAAATTTAGGGCCGATATGCATAAAACTGAAAAAAAGGATTAAAACGTTTAAAAAAATAAATGTGACATTTTTTATAATTATTAATTACACTATTTCTTGTACTTGCCTTCAAAATGAATGAATCCTACGAAAGTGAAAAGTATAATCTCAAGGAAAATTTTCATTCTTTGAATCGAAACAATGAAAAGAGTACTGATGTTTATTTTTAAAAATTTGTGTATGATAAGTGATTCAAAAACATGTGCTATATATAGCATTTTTTATTCCCTAATTCTGCTGGCAACAATTTATTTATCTTTCAAAAGAAGTGGATCAGAACGAGGAAAATAGTTGATCACACATTTCTAAATTTTTTTATTTGCCAAATCTTTATTTTAGAATTTGTTGTCTCTGCTGTAAAATTTCGAACAAGGTTAAAAATTTTAATGTGCGACGACAGGCATACTAAATTTCTATTAATAAATTTTCTGTTATTTCATTTATCTTTTCGAAATTCTGGAGGATTTTTAAAAATGCCATAAAATATTTAAAGTGCTTTGAAATCACTTTAATTTATTAAATTGAATTGAAAATTCCTTTGAATCTTTAAAAATGAATAAATATATTTGTAATCCTTTAAAAAATTTTCAATTTATGGAAATCTACTCAAAAGTCTTGGCAATCTTAAAAAATATTTCAAAATATTTCAAGTTCTTTGAAATCTCTTTAATTTATTGAAATTTTTTAGAAATTTCTTCAAATTTTTGAAAATTTTGTAAAATATTTGAAACCCTATGAAATCCTTTCAATTTAATGAAATATATTAAAAAACTCTATGAACCCTATTTCGATGAACAGTAAAATATTTGACATCCTTTGAAATCTCTTTAATTAATTGAAATCAATTATAAATTCCTTTGAATCTTTGAAAATCCTTTAAAATCTATTTTTAAAAATTTAGAATCTTTAAAAGTTCCCCTAATTTTTTGGAAATGCTGTAAAATATTTTTAAAAACTGTGAAAAGCTTTTTCTGAGTTTATTTGAATCTATTAAAAATTCTTAAGAATTTTTGAAATTACCATAAAATATTTTGAATCGTTTTAAATCCTTTTAATTTAATAAAATATTTTTTAAACTGTTTTAAATATTTGGAAATCCTCTAAATTATTTAATATTTTTTGAAATGCCTTCAATTTATTGAAATCCATTGAAAATTCCTATGAATGTTTAAAAATGTTTTTAAATATTTCAAACCCTTCGAAATCCTTCTTTTTATTAGAATCAATTGGTAATTCCTTAAGAGTCTATTAAAATAACTTAAAATATTTAAAACCCTATGAATTCCTATCAATTTTTTTTAATCTACTGAAAATACACTAAATTTTTTCAGAATACCCAAAAATATTTCTAATACTTTGACATCGTTTTATTTTATGGAAATCTATTTAAAAATCTTTGAATTCTTTCAAAATCCCCTAAAGTATTTGAGATCCTTTGAAATACCTTAAATTTCTAGAAATTTATTAAAAATTGTTGTGTATATTTGAAAATTCTATAAAACATTTTAAACACTTTGAAATCTTTTTTTTTTTAAATAATCACAATCTCTGGAAAATTCTATAGAATTTTTCAAAATATTCCAAACCATTTGAAAATTCTTTAAAATATTTCAAACCCTTTGAAATCCTTTTTGTAATTAATTGCAAACTCAGGAAAATTCTCTAGAATTTTTCAGGATACAATAAAATATTTAAAATCATTTGACATCCCTCCAATTCAAAAATTCCAATAAATCTTTGAAAATCCTCTAAAATATTTCAAACTTTTTTTTTTAATTTAAGAAATCTATTTAAAGTTCTCTGAAATGCAAATTATGAAAATCTTCTTTAAAGAGTTGGAATCTTTCAAAATTCCCCTATTTTTTTGGAAATGTAAAATATTTCAAATCCTGTGAAAAGCTTTTTCTGGATTTATTGGAATCTATGAAAAATTCTTATGAATTTTTTTAAGTACCATAAAATATTTTGAATCGTTTTAAATCCTTTTAATTTAAGAAAATATTTTTAAAAATATTTTGAATCTTTGGAAATCGTCTAAATTATTTAATATCCTTTGAAATACCTTCAATTTATTAAAATTTATGAAAAATTGTTTTAAATATTTGAAAATTCTTTAAAACATGTTTAAGAAAAATATTTAAAATCATTTGACATCCCTCCAATTCAAAAATTCCGCTAAATCTTTCAAAGTCCTCTAAATTATTTCAAACCTTTTGAAATCCTTTTTTTTGAATTTTATGAAATCTATTTAAAGTTTCCTGAAATCTATAAAAATAGTCTAGACAATTTTACAACATTCGAAAATATTTAAAATCCTTTGAAATCCCTTTACTTTAATAAAAAAAATTTTTACTGCTTTGAATCTTTGAAAATTCAGCAAATTCTCAGAAACACTTTGAAATCCTTTTATCAATGAATTAGAACTATAGAAAGTTATTTGGAATTTTTCAAAATACCTTTGGAATCAAACTAACTTATTAAAATTTATAAAAATTACTTAAAATATTTGCAAATGTTCTAAAATATTTTAAACCCTTGGAAATCCTTTCCGCAATTTATTGAAATTCATTGAAAAATTATTAGGGCTCTTCCACATACCCTAAAATATTTCCAGTCACTTGAAATCCTTTTACTTCATGAAAGCCTATTTAGAAATCTCTGAAATCTTTGAAAATCTCCTACAATGTTTAAAATCCCTACAATGCATTAAAATTTGTTAAAAATTTTGGTTAATTATTACAAACCTTTTGAAATCTATTAAAAATTTCTTGAAATCTATAAAAATAGGATGAAATATTTTAAATCCTCTGTAGTTCTTTCAATTGAAGGAAATCTATTAAAAAATTTTTGGAATTTTCGAAAATTCCCTAAAACATTTAAAATCCTTCAAAATCCCTTTAATTTCTTGTAATTTACTGAAAATAGCTTTAAATCTTTGTAAATTCTCCAAATTATTTCAAACCCTTTGAAATCCTTTTTTCAATTTATTGAAATCTATTGAAAATTCTTTGGAATTTTTCAAAATTCCCTTAAAATATTTATTTTCCCTAAAATCCCTTTAATTTATTAAAATCTATTAAAAATTACTTCAAAATATTTGGAAACCTTTGAAATCGTTTTTTTTTCAATTTATTTAAATATATTTAAAAATCTGAAATCCTTCTCATTTATGAAAATCTCAAAAAAATCTTTGAAATCTTTCAGAATCCTCTAAAATAATTAAAATAGATTGAAAGCCATTCAATTTATTAAAATCTAAAAAAAATTGATTAGAATTTTTGAAAATCCTCTGAAATATTTCAAATTCTTTGAAATCCTTTGCATTTCTATAAATCCTTTCAGAAATCTTTGAAAAACCCCTAAACTATTTTAAATCCTTCAAAATGCCTTCATATTCTTGAAATTTATTAAAAATTGCTTTGAATCCTTGAAAATACTGTAAAATACTTCAAACTCTGTGAAATCCTTTTTTTAATTTATTTAAATCTATTGAAAGTACTTTGAATTTTTTTTAATACCTTTAAATATTTAAAATCCTTTGAAATCCCTTCAAATAATTGGAATCCATTGAAATTTTTGGGAAATTCCCTAAAATATTTAAAATAGATTAAAATCTTGTTAATGTATTAAAATGCCTTAAGAATTGCTTTGAACCTATGAGAATTCTGTAAAATATTTCAAAATTTTGAAACCCTTATTCAAGTTTATTAAAATATGTAGAAAATTCTTGAAATTTGCAAAAAATACTAAAAATATTTCAAATCCTTTGAAATTATTTTAATTTATGGAAATCAAGTAAAAAGTCATTGGAATCTTTGAAGATGTTTAAAAATATTTTAAAAACTTTGAAATGCCTTCAATTTATCGAAATTTATTTTTAAAAAACTTACAATCTTTGTAAATATTGTAAAATATTTCAAATCCTATGAAATCCTTTGTAACTTTATTGGAATACATTGGAAATTTTGTAAATTTTTTTAAATACTCTAAAATTTTTTTTATCCTTTGAATTCCCTTCAATTTATTAATATTCAATATCAAATTCCATTCATGTTCAAATATTTGAAATAATTTTCTCAAATTATTGGAATCCATTGAAAAATATTTAGAATTTTTCAAAATACCCAAAATATTTTAAATCTCTTAAAATTCTTTCAATTTATGGAAATTTTTTGAAAATTTTTTGCAATATTTGAAATAATAGAAATATATTTCAAATATAATAATAATAATAATTTATCATTCTTTTTAAAATTTTTCTCCTGGCTTAGAGTTAGAAAAAGAGCTGTATCATTTATTCCGAAAAATAACTTTACACGATACAAACAATTCAAAATCTGTTAAATATAATGTTTAATTATTTTTTAAAAAATGTGATTTTTTTGTTCAAATTAGTCTTTTTGGATTGAAAGTTCATCTTGCATGGCAGAATATATATTTTTTTTTTTTGAAAATAAAGCCTTCTGGTAGATACTTAAACTTACTTAGAAATAATTCGTCTTTTGGGGTACAAAAATCAACAATTTGGTAGAAATGATACTGTTTGATTGAAAATTATCTTTCCTAGCGCTAGAAAGGGTTCCGACTCTCATTTCGGAACGGCCGCAGTACGCGAGCACTCAGTCGAGTATACTGCGCAATATTATGCATTCCACTTGGAACCGATTCAGGAGGCCCTGGATTTGTACGTTTCTCGACTTTTGGCCCCTAACGATCTTAATCGTTAACATTTTTAAGGAAAATGCACAAGTGGATGGTTATTAATTTTATAAATAATTGCAAAACTGACTTCCAAAATAAATGTCAATTTTATAAATTTGTAAAGGCATCAATAATTTCATAAAATCTTAACTTTTGAAGATAAACGGGGAAAAATTGTTTATACGAATGAAAATTGATTAAATAATTGTATACTTTGTTTATAACAAAATATTAGTTTTAGGATTAATTAGAGCCTTGTTGATTCCCGAAATAAGGAGCTTATCAATATTTTAATTTAAAAAAGTGTTTAAACAAATGCAAATCATTTGAACAATTGCTTAATGTTATTAGAAGCATATTACAACCAAGATTTTCCAATTTTGTCATTAATTTTGGAAAATAAAAACTTTTGACGATGGTCATTGAAGAAATTATTTGAACAAATTGAAATTGTTTAAATAATCACCTAATATTTATGCAAAAAATAATTGTTTAGACAATTCAAAATTTGTTGTAAAATGAAGGTTTATTATTTTCTTAAAAAATTAATTTTTTTGTTGGAAATTAGTCTTTTTGGGTTGAAAATTCATATTTCATAGCAGAAAATTCCATTATATGATTGAGACTTACCTTTTCTGGTAAAAATTCAAATTTGTTGTTAAAAATTTTACTATTGTGGTCAAAAATTAAAATTTTTGCTTCAAAATTAAAATGTTTTTTTTAGATCGTAAATTTTTCGAAGAAAGTTAATTTTTTGTTGAAACTTTAAGTACTATCTTCAAAATTTAATTTTTTTTTTTTCTAAATCAGCCCTTCATAAATTAATTTTAAAGAATCTATTCCCCTATTATTCCCCTGAAAAATCACCCAATTTTCCCTATTTTAAGAGCACTTTGGTTTGTAAATTTTAATATGCATTTAATATTTTTTAATTATTCCTTATACTGCGAGTACTCAGTCGAGTAAACTGCGCAATATTATGTGTCGCGCAGTTTATATAAGTCCCCTAAAGCTCTGAATTCATATTTTTTTGTTAAAAAAATGTATTATTTTGGTCAAAAATTTAATCATTTGCTTCATAATTCAACAATTTAGTTAAAAGTTTAACTATTTTTTAAAGCTTAACTATTTCGAAGAAAATTAATTTTTTTTAAAATCGTATTGTCGGTTAAATAATTATCATTGTTATTAAAAAACAATTAGGATTAACATCAACCGTTTGAATAAAAATTAGACTCTTTTGTTGAAACTTTAATTACCATCTTGAAAATTTAATTCTTTTTTTATATCGACCATTCATATTTGACTAAAAATATGTTTTTTTCGAGGCTGAAAGTTAAGTTCTTTTGATCTAAAATATTTTTAGGTTGAAGATTTAATTTTTTTTGTTTAAAATGCAATAGAATATGTTTTGAAATCTTATTAAATTGTATGTGGTAAATTTACATCAATTTAATTTTCAACCAATTATTCCCCTATTTCAAATATTTTTAAATTATTCCTCATACATTATGGAAGTAAGCTCAACTCTCGGATTCTGTCCTCCCAGTCTTGGTCTTCCGAGAACTGCTGGCCGACGCAGTTTCTCAGCGCACAGGGAGAGAGACGCTTCCCACTCTCGCCTCGAAACGGACGCAGTACGTGAGTACTCTTTCGAGTATATTGCGCAGATTATGCAGTCAAATTGGAAATTGTTCAGGCGATCCTGGATGTTTACGTTTTTCGTTTGGAGGCTCCTAACGCTCTTAATATTTACCTTCCAAGTTCATAACGCATGTCGTAAGCTGCTTCAAGCGACTGACCATTTTCCAAAACAATGTACGATTTTTGATGTTTTCGAAATTACACCTTCGGATATTGTAAAAAATTTTCGGGATAAATAATGACTCTAATTCTGTTAAGTTATGAGTTTATTTATATATAATGAATATACAGATTTGTTCATCGTGGATTAGCACTATATAGAATATAGTCGAAACAATAACAAAATTCAGAAAGTGATTACTTTATCTTAATGCTTTTTCCTATTGAGAGTAAATTATAATGCAACAGATCACAGAAAAACAAATCGTCAAAACAAGGTTCATACGGTGTTGTTTTCATTTGTAGCAAAAATGAGAAAACGGAGAATGGGAATGCAGCTATGTTCAGGTTACACTTTCATACCACAGAAAAATCCGAAAGTACGAAATTTTGGGGGTAATCGGTCAAATAGGGTAAACTGAAGGTGGCGACTCATATTCGAGGCAAAGTTTCCGCGGTGAAAGTTTACCTCGGCTTGGAGTAATCAGCTGTCTATTACCCTGCAGTGATTAGCGCGATGCAGAGATTAGCGATGCTTCATAGACAACGCCATTTGGCAACGATACATAGATGCAGTTTATTTTCGGGCAGTCCCGCTTAAGCCAATCCTGATAAGACTTTGGTTTGCTTTTTATTTCTATGAAACCGTAAGCCCGATAGTGTTTACCATCATGACTGAGTACACTGTACGATGGAGTATCACCAAGTGGAATTTGATAATTAGACGTGAGTGATGTAAGATAATGACTATTAATATTAGCCGATCGCATTCGTACAAAAGTCTCATAGTGTCCAGGCGCTTTTCCCCCCTGAAGGATCCAGGTGGGTGCTGCGGTATTAGAGTGTGTTTTGAAAAATCCTTTAGTAATAGCAGCACTCATCAATTGTACGTAAACATGGTTTTCATCAATTTCTTGTAATGCAGGAAATGTCTCTGCTGCTGCTGTGACTGCTGCACCTAATTTTAAAAAATTACGAATATTATAGTGAAAATTGGCGCAAATTTGATTTTCATGGTGAAATCATGAAAAACCCATAAAAATCATGGTTTTTTGCATTTATCTCAACCAATATGCAAAATTTGAAAAAATGTTTCAGACTAAAGTTGTAGATCTCATTAAAATACACATTTTTTGTTGAAAGAATTTTTTTCTAGGAGTTGAAATTTCTGAGAAAATTATAGATACATCGATTTCCGGCTACTTCTGTGATGTTTTGTGATTCGTTTTGTTTTTAAGGGCGAGTTGGAAAAGGGGTTCGAAACGTGCCCGGTCACTTTTTCGCGACCCAGGCCGGATGTAAAAGTTATTACAGCATTTTTATACCATCAGTGTAAATTGTCGTAAATTTGATTTTCATAGTGAAACCATAAAAAAACCCATAAAAAATCATGGGTTTTTTCGTTTACCGCAGCGAATATGCAAAAATTTTTTAAATGTTTGGTATAATTATGTATTTTGACGTGCTTATTTCGAATATTATAGTGAAAATTGGCGCAAATTTGATTTTCATTGTGAAATCATGAATACCCCATAAAAATCATGTTTTTTTGCGATTATCTCAGCTAATGTGCAAAATTTCGAAAAATATTTCAGACTAAAGTTGTAGATCTCATTAAAATACACATTTTTTGTTTAAAGCATTTTTTTCTAGGAGTGACAATTTCTGTGAAAATTAGAGTTACATCGATTTCCGGCTACTTCTCTGATCAGGGGTTGGCACGTGTTTTTTTTTATGGGCGAGTTGGAAAAGGGGTTCGAAATGTGCCCGATCACTCTTTTGTGACCAAGCCAGGATTGTAAAGTTTTTACAGCATTTTTATACGATCAGTATAAATTGGTGGAAATTTTATTTTCATAGTGAAACCATAAAAGAACCCATAAAAAATCATGGGTTTTTTCGTTTATCGCAGCTAATATGCAAAATGTAAAAAAATGTTAGGTATACTCATGTATTTTGACGGGCTACTTTCGAAAATGGTAGTGAAACTTGGCGCAAATTTGATTTTCATGGTGAAATCATTAAAAAAAAATATAAAACTCATGGTTTTTTGGGTTTATCTCAGCTAATATGCAAAACCAAGAAAAATATTTTAAATAAAGGTTGTAGAACATATCGAAATACACATTTTTTGTTTAAGGGAAATTTTTCTCCGAGTGATGGTTTCCCAGAAAATCAGAGATATATAGATTTTCATTTTTAAAACCCCATAAACCTGGGCTCTCCAAACCACTGATTTTCTGGAAAACTATCATTCCTATAAAAAAATGCTTGCTACACAAAATATGTACTTCGGTGAGGTCTACAACTTTATTCTGAAACATTTTTTTAGATTTTGCATATTAGCCTAGATAAACGCAAAAAACAATGATTTTTATGGTTTTCACCATGAAAATCAAATTTGCGCCAATTTACACTATCATATTCGTAATCAGCGCATCAAAATACATAAATATACGGAGCCCGAAGAAAATCGGACATATACCCTTTTCGGAAACTTATTAACAGTTTCACTCTAATTTCTAATTATTTAAACAAATGTAATTTGTCTGAAAAATTTTCTTTATTTTTTTACTTAATAAAAATTATTAATATTTTTAGTGGAATATTTATCAATATTGTTTAATTCATTTATAATAGTTTAAACACATTCCATTTTTTTCATCAATATTTTTTTATTTTTTAAATTAAAATTATAACTGTTGCTCTAGTGGAATATTTAAGAACATCGGTTAATTAATTTTTAAGTATGTAAACAAATTCTATGTGTCTACACAATTTATTTAAATTTTTCAGAAACATTTACAAATTTTGTGGAAAAATTATAGTTTAAACAGTTTAAAAGTTTTTGAAAAGAAACAATAATTTATTGTTTATACAGTTGAAAAATAATTTTAAATAAATGTTGATATGTTATTAACGATGATAAAATTCTAGTTAGACGAATTTGAAAAAAAAACTTTTTTAAACAAATGGAATTTTTTTACATTATTTCAATAATAAAGCACTAACATTTATAAATATTCCACTAGAACAACAGTAGTAATTTTTAATAAAGAAAAAATAAATTTTCGAAAAAAAAACTATTTAAACGAATGGAATTTGCTTAAAGAATTACGTATTAATCAACTAATGTTTATCAGGATTCCAATAAATAAATAGTAATATTTTGTATTGAAAAAAAAATTTTTTAACCAAATTTATCTAAACAAGTGGAATTTGTTTAAATAATTGAAAACTAATGGAAAAATATTAATAAATATTCTGCTAGACCAATAGTAATAATTTTCAGGGGAAAAAAGCAACCAAATTCATGGAAAAAAGTTTAATAAATTCCATTTGTTTAAATATTTGAAAATTAATCAAAAAATTTTGATCAATATTCCACTAGACCAATATAAATAATTTGAAGTTATGAACAAAAAAGTTAATTCTCTATAAGCCTCGATACTATGCTGTCACATTTTCCCAAACGATAGAAAATTATTCCAAAAACTAAAAAAAACAACGGCACCTGTTAACATAAAAAAATAAAATTTTAAAATAGGGAATTTTTTTTATTTGACATCAAAATGAGGGTATCGTTACCCTGTAAAAAAATTGTTCTTGAGCCACCCTATTCTACAGTTCATATTGGATAACATTTTTTAAAATTAATTTTTGTATAGTTAAAAGTGAACTCTTCTGTTAAAAGATACTATTTCCCATAAAAACGAAATTATTATTTGAGTTTTACCTCCGTTATATTGTCTCGAAAAAACCCGTAAGTAAGAAAAATTTTTAACTTACTTTTAATTTTTGTGTTATGTCTATGAAATCATCAATTGAATTTAAAAGAAATAATTATTTAAACAATGTATCACTATTTTAATAATATTCTATAATATAATTTATAGAATGTAATTGTTTAAGTAACTATTATTTTTAAGGATATTCTTTTTAATTTATGTCACAAAGTTACGATTTTTTCTCAAATTTATAACTTTTTGTCCACTTTTAGATTATAAAGAGATTATAAAAAAATTAAGTTAGCTACAAATGCAATTGTTTGAATAATTTATTATCGTTTTTATTAATATTCTTTTTAAATAATGTTTAAAAAAATACGGTTTCTATTTAAATTTTTAATTTTTTGTTCACTTTTCGAAGAGCGAGTGGTTTTAATAAATTTCAGCTAACAAAAATAATTATTTAAACAATATAATAATACTTTAAAAATATTCTCTTGGAATAATGTTAGGAAGTTGCGATTTTTTCACATTTTTAACTTTTTGTACACTTTCAGTGAGAGTGTGGTTTTAATAAATTTAAGTCAACAAATACAATTGCTTAAATAATTTATTATTATTTGTAATAATATTTTTTTAATAATGTTAGAAATTTGCGGTTATTTCTTTAATTTATAACTTATTGTCTACTTTTCAATTAAAATGAAGTTATAATTCACTTAGCTTAACTAAAAAATGTAATTGTTTGAATAATTTATTATCATTTTTAATAATATTCTTTTTAAATAATTTTAGAAAATTGCGATTTATTTTTAAACATTCAACTTTTTTTGTCACTTTTTAAAGAGAGTGTGGCTATAAGAAATGTCTGATAACAAAAAGAATTACTTAAACAATTTATTATTATTTTAATAATATTCGCTTTGAATAATGTAAGAAATTTGGGGTTTTTTCTCAAATTTTGAACTTTTTGTCTACTTTTCAATTATAATGAGGTTATAAACAATTTGAATTAACAATTAAAATTACTTTTTGAAACAATTTATTATTATTTTTAATAATGTTCTCTTTGAATAATGTTAGAAAGTCGCGGCTAATCCTCAAGTTTTCAACGTTTTGTTTACTTTCAATAAGACTGTGGCTATAATAAATTTAAATTCACAAACACAATTATTATTTAAATAATCAATTATTATTTTTAATAATATTGTCTTAAAATAATATGCGAAAGTTCCGACTTTCTCAAATTTTTAACTTGTGAAATTTTTATTCAAGCACATGATTATTAATACAAAATAATCCACATAATTAATTAAATAATTTATTATAATTTAAAAATATCTTCCCTTGAAGTAATGCTAGAAAGTTTCGAGTTTTTCTCACAGTAAACATTTGAAGTAAAAGTTTACATTTAATATATTCTAAATAGAATATTATACGAAAATTTCAATTTTTCTTTCATCTCAGAAAAATATATTCAGAAAAAAGATAATCACTGTTTAGAAAATTGTTCTCTGTATTATTTCTTTATAATTTTTTTATAACTAAAGAGCCAAAGCAAAGTTGAAAATTTTGTAAAAAACTGCAACTATCTGGCATTCATATAGAAGATGATATTTATAAACAATAATATTTTATTAAACCAATTATTTTTACAATATATTATTACTTATTACCACACTTTAAAGCGAAGCGTAGACAAAACGTGAAAAATTTTAGAAAATATCGCCACTTTATATCATTATTTAAAGATTGCCTTGACAAAAAAATAATAATAATAAATTTTTTTACAATTACTTTTGTTAACTTAAATTATTTATTACCTCACTCTAGGTGAAAAGTTGAAAAAGCGGCAAAGTTAAAAAAATTGCAGCTTTTAACATAACTATAGGAAAGATAATTATAAACAATAATAATTTGTTATATTTGTTATTACAAAATTATTTATAAAAATTTAATTGATTATTTTTTGGCTCTAACTAGAAAGATCGAAATAAGTTGAAAAATTCGAGAAAAAAACCACAACTTTCTATCTCCATTCTAAGAGAAAATTTATAAAATAATTAATAAATTGTTTAAACAATTTATTTATATATCTAATTATTATTAGGAAGCAGTATTTTATATATGAGAAACAACTTGTATTTAAAAAGGCGCAAACAAATTATTATCAGTGCCAAGAACTCACAAGATACAATTTTTCACTTATGGGGTTTTTTGAGGCCCTATACAAGAGACGCATGGAGGTCATATTTATAAAGCAATTTATGATTCGTATTTTATAGTTAATTCTGAACAAAATTTCTGAGCTTCAACTTGATTCTCCAAATGTTAAGGATTTTGAATAAAACTTACTAAAACGGCTTTTTTTTCTTAATGGAAATACGTGTTAAATTTCACGGGGTTTTGTGTAACCTCCAAATATAATTTTTTTGTTTAAAAACAATTATTTATTTCCATGTGAATTCGATCAAATTTGTAGACGATGTGCATTTAAATTCGAAAAAAAATATTTTGGACCATTTGTAAAAAAATTTAGAACACAATAATTTTTTTCATTCGAGAATAAATAAAATAAATATTAAATATTTTTGTGTCTAAAAGCTTAGTTTTAGCAAGTTGTCAAAATTGCCCGAAAAAAGGTAAAATTGACAATTTTTGAACGCTTGAAACATCACTAAATTTTTTTTAACAAACAAAATAACATTATGCTTCTTTGATTGAAGCTGAAGAAATTTCAGTTTCGACAAATTCAGCTTTTACAAAAATGTTTGCATAGGACTCAATTAAAAAAAGCAAGTTTTTTGGCCATTTAAAAGAATTCTAAATTGAGCAAAATTTGCTGTTTTTATTTATAATTTTTTATTATTATTCAGTAGCAAAAACTTTAAATAGAAAAAATTCGCCATAATTTTTTAAGCAATAGGGAAATTTTTGGGAATTTTCAAAATTTTGAATTTTCAAATCAAAAAAGGGAACAGAAGATATTAAACGATATCAAATTTTTTTTTACTTTTTTCGGATGTCAACTCTTAAATTTTTTTGACCAGCCCAAACGATTCAACTAATTTGATAATTTTCACTCCGCCCTAGGGTACAATGGGAAAAGGTCGGTTGTCGAAAAATGGCAAAAAGATGTAATTGTCATTAACATTTTGTAAACAATTATTATTTGCCTTAAAAATTTTTTTTTTAACTTATGAAAATTTATTATTCTCTAGGCTAAATAAAACAGTTAATGAATTTTAGGGGCAATATTTCTTTTTTAATTTAGTTGGCAATTATTTAAAGAATTTGAATTTGTTTAAACAATAGTTAACCGTAAAAGCCTAAAAAGTTATTAATTCCTGAAATTACTCACACAAGAAAGGAATCTTGAGTGCCACGTTTTTTTAACAATATTTAGCGATTGGTTTAATAGTTTTCATTTAAAAAAAATTAATTTATGATTTTTTATTTGAAAAAAATTTGGGGCCGATATCCTTGAAAATTAAAAAAAATTGACCACCCTAGCACTCAAGAGATTTTGGATAATTGAACAATCTCAGGATGAAAAATTTAAATTTGAAACTTAAAAAAAAATAAACATGTTTAAACAAATAAATGTAAAATTTTTATAAATATTATTTATATTATTGTTTTGTACTTGCCTTCAAAATGAATGGATCCCACGAAAGTGAAAAGTATAAAATCAGTGAAAATCTTCATTCTTTAAAATCTACACAATAATAAGACTATTGAAATTTATTTTTGATAATTTTCAAATGATCAGTGACTTGAAAAGCATGTGCTATATATACAAATTTTTTTGCCCTACTTCTGATGTCAACGACTTTTTGATCTTTTCAAATAAGTAGAGCATAACGAGGAAAATTGTGGATCTCAGGTGTCAAAATTTTCCCTGTTTGCTAGGTCTTTATTTTTAAAGTTTCCGTCTCGCATGTAAAAATGAGAACAAGGTTGAAAAATGTAATTTGTCACGAGAGGCATACTAAAATTCTACTGAAAATTTTATGTCATTCAATTTATCTGCTTAAAATTCCTGAGGATTTTTGAAAATACGATAAAATATTTCCAAAATTAAAAATCAAGATATTTAAATGAGATTAAAATCAAATTTAAAGACCCTTTTTAACGTCCAATACTCAAGTTAATGTGAAGAATTCCTAAAAATAAATTCAAAAATTTAACGACCAAATTTGGACAACCACCATAAAACTTTCCCATTGCAATCCAAAAAAAAAACTTTTTCTTTTTCTCCTTTCACCCTAAAAAGAAAAAGAAGAACAAAATTCGTTTTTCATTTAGAAAAAAATATTTAAAAAGAGGAAAGAAAAATGAGAAGGCAACAATAAATTAAAAGGAAATAAAACAAAATAAAAATAAAATTTTTTTAAATAAAGTAAAAAAATATAGTAAAAATAAAATAAAAAGAAAGTTTGAAGCTGACAGGAAAAGCATGAGGGCAGCGGTGCTGTTCCTGCCAGATACAAATTTTATTTTTACTTTATTTTTTTAATTTTAGTTTTATTGTAATTTATTTAATTTTATTTTATTTAATTTTATTTTACTTAATTTTTCTGTTTAAAATAAAATAAAATAATGATTTTTGATTGTGATTTGATAATGATAAGAATAAAAAAGGCGAAAGAAATAAAAAAAAGAGAACGAAGGGGATTTGGTTGATTGCCTTCTCATTTTTCAGTCCTCTTTTTTATTTTTTTCCAAATGAAAAACGAATTTTGTTCCTCTCTTTATTTTTAGGGGAAAGGAGAAGAAGAAAAGTTTTTTTACGGATAGCAATGGGAAGGTTCTATGGTCGTTGTCCAAATCTGGTCTTTAGGAATCTTTAAAAATCCCTTAAAATATTTAATATCTCTTGAAATCCATTTACTTTATTGAAATTTATCAAAATTGATTTTAATCTTTGGAAATATCTAAATACTAATAAATACTAATACTAATAAATATATCAAACCCTTTGAAATACTTTTTCAATTTACTGAAAACTATTAAAAAGTCCTGAAAATTTTTCAAAATATCCTAAATCATTTCTAATCCTTTGAAATCCTTTTAATTTATGAAAATTTATGAAGCACCTTTAGTATCTACGAAACCCCCTTAAAATATTTGAGATCCATTGAAATTGCTTCCTTAGAATCTATGAAAATAACCTAAAATATCCCAAAAGCTTTGAAATCTGTTAAAATTATAAAATCTGTAAAAAAAACCCTCTTTAAAATTCCCCAAAATATTTAAAATCTCTTGAAATTCCTGGAATTTATTGAAACCTATTAAAAATTGATTTTAATCTTTTGAAACTTTCTAAAATATTTTAAACCCTATGAAATCCTTTTTGTCATTTATTGGAATCCATTAAACAATCTTAAAATTTTTTCAAGACGCCCTTAAATATTTCTATTGCTTTTAAATTCTTTAAAATATTTTAAATTCTTTTTTTTATTGGGATCTATTGTGGATTCCTCTCTTATCGAAAAATCTGACGTCGGAAACGGCATCGAATACTGCACTGGAAACGACGTAGGAAATGACATCGCAAACGACGCCGGAAATGCCAACGTAACAGAAGTCGGAAACAAAATCGTAATTTAGGATCGGATCCGACGTCGTTTCCAGCTGCGTTTCCGGCGTCGGTTCCCTCGACGGCACAAGTTCGATTCCTGCTTGAGGTGGATTTTTCATCGAATTTTTCTGTTTTAGGTTCATGAAGATTTTAAATGGTGTGATTTATTTGAATTAAATATGTATAAATAAAACAATGTTAATTATAATTGAAGTTGAAAAAACTGCAGTTGTTCATTTAAGTAAATATGTATTACAATTAAAATACGAACTACTTTATTACAGTCACGCATTATTTAGGTTAAAGAAATATATTTTTAAATGAGTGGTATATTTTTCTACTTCGAATGTTAAAAAATTTGATGTGGGGAAATATTTTTTGAACCTATATAATATTTGATTGACTTTAAAATATATTTCTTCTATCAATCGACATTTATTTCATTCAAAGAAATATTCCCCTACAACCATAATAGTTATAAGTGCATATTAAAAACAAAAATTTCACACCGGAACTGTAGTTGGAAACGACGCCGGAAACGATGTCGGATCCGATCCCAACTTCCGATTTTGTTTCCGACGTCGGTTACGTTTTCATTTCCAGCGTCGTTTCCGGCGTCTTTCCCGATGTAATTTCTACGTCGTTTCCAGTGCAGTTTCCGACGTCGTTTGCGACGTCAGATTTTTCGAAAGGGTTGCAAAGTCATTGCCAACATTAATAGTATAATAAAAAATCCCCAATGATTTTCATTTTTTGTAGGACGCGTTGTTTCTGTTTTATTCTTAAAAATTGGGAATAAAAATACAATTTTTTTGGACAAACGGTTCAGAATACGAAAAAATTAAATAGAACAACGCTTTTTACGTAACAGAGAGCTGCACTTTCCTTAGGAATAATTTTTTGTATTATGCCTAGTTTTTGTTTTTCTCGTTAAAAATAAGGTTAAAAATGAAAATTATATTTTTGAAAAAACGGCGCAAGCTACAAAGAAAAATTAATAAATGAACGTTGTGCACTAAAAAATAATATGTATACGTTTTTTTGTTAATCTTGTTTTTATGGTACGCATTTTTTTAATCTTAAGAATTAAAAAAATAAGAAAATTTCATTTTGGGAGAAATCACACAAGATGTGAAAAAATTAATGAACAAAATCTGCTCAACCAAAGAAGATTTACAAAGTTATCAATGATTTTTTGATCGGAAGCATAAATTTTGTTTTGATCCTAAAAAATACCATTAACCAAAAAGAATTTTATTTTCGAAAAGTAGGACAAAAATTAATAAACAAAAGTTGTTCAATCAAAAAGTGTAATTAGTTATTATTCATATCGGTAGGATGTGTATTTTTCGTGTCTGGAAAAAAAACAAAGTGCAATAAAATGTTATTATAATTGTTTTTTATAGGCTTCCTTTGAAAATTTGCCTTTTTTTGGTAGAAAAGTAAAATTTTGTATAGGAAATTTGATTATTAGGCTAAAAAGTTCACTATTTATTTATTTATTTTTTTAATTTGGAAGGTATAAGTAGCAATTTTCAAACTGATCATTTTGAAAAGATTTAAATTAGCTAAAATTAATGAAGATTTTAAAGGACTTGCATCGAGTCATCATATTTGTAGCAACTGAATAAATTTTTATTATTTTTTTCTATTCAAAATTTTTCTTTCATGAATAAAAGAACCTTAATTTTAGTAGAACAATAATATTAAAGTAAAAAAGAAACTTTTTCTCAATATATTTTTAAATCGTTTAAAGATGAATTGAGAACAAAAAATTAGAGAAAAAGAAAAGATGAAAGATAATTAGTTTCTAAACCAATGTGATCAATTTTTGATTAAAAATTAATTCTTAATAACAAGTGTAATATTTGACATTAAAAAAAGGATTCTTTTTCAACAAAATAAGTCAATTTTCTACTAAAAATATCAATTCTCTAGCAAAAAAACATAAATAAAAAGTGGATAGCTAAAGTTATGAATCATTAAACAAGAAAAATTAATTATGAACCATATAGTTGAGTTTTCAGCCTAAAACATGAATTTGGTAAAAAAAAAAAACTCTTGCGACAAGATAGATGGATTAAAAAAAAAAGTTAAATTTTCCGTCAAAAAGATAAATTAGTCACCAAGAATATTATTATTCTAATGCAAAAGCTAAATTTTTCACTAAATACAGAAATACAAAAATCTCAACAAAATGCAATATAATTTACTAAAAAAAATAATCGGAATATTTGTGTACAATTTTTTTGAATTATTGCCTGAGACATGTGTACAAAACAAACATTTTATTTAAAAAATGGTTTAAATTCAAGTAGGTAAAGTTAAAATTTTCAAAATTAGGTAATTTAAAATCGAAAAATTTCTAATCAAAAATTTTTTACTTCATTCTTCGAATATGAACAATTTTATAATAAAGGTTTTTAAAAAACTAATACTTAAAATTGAACAATATTTATCCGTAGGAGAAAAGCTAAATGGTTCTTAAAATTAAACATTTAAATTTTATGACTTTGAATTTTGAAATTTACCCTCAAAGGGCACACTTTAATACAGTATACATAGACGGTACACTTGTGCGATTTTTTTTGCAAGGTTAATATTAAATAATTAACATATTGAAAGTATAATAAACATCTAGCATATATTACGCATATTTAAAAAATATATTTGATCATAGTGTCTTA
>JAWWLR010000155.1:3012489-3023789 GCA_035041075.1 Acraspis erinacei
ACTTATAGAATAGTTCACAATATTGAAGTCTGTTAATTGAAATCTATAAAATAATTGCTTAGGTCCACAAAAAATGCTTAGGATTCTCTTAATTTATTCTGTAAATGCCTTGAAAACAAAACATTGCAAAAAGTTTGACCAGTTTAGCGGGAAACCGACTATATCAATTATTAATATTGAAATAGCAAGTATTGATATAAAATTTCTTTCAGTGTATATTAGAGGCAAATCTTTGTGGTGATATTGAAGATGTTAAAATCCGCTTAAAAATGATGTAGCGTATAAAAAAATATTGGAAACTTTGAAAATGAACATAGGGATTTAGTTTTCTTAAAGGACAATAAAGGCAATGTTGCAGTAGCGGATAATCGTGATAATTATATTTAAAAAGTTGGACCTATTGAAATATTTCTAAAGAAACATAATGATTTAGTATTCTTAAAGGACAATAAATTTAATTCTGCAGTAGCGCCAAATCGTGATCATTATATTAATGCAGTTAAAACTAATAGAAGATTTTTAAATAAAAATAAAAAAAATATTCTTTTCTTGAAGATCGATAAGGGTAATATTGCAGTAGCGGATAACCGTAATGTTTATTAATAAAATTAAAACTATTGAAATCTTTCTGAAAAAATATAATGATTTATTTTGCTCAGACATCGCAATAGCGGATAAGCATCTTGATTATATTTATACAATTGGATCTATTAAAATATTTCTATAGGAACATAATGATTTATTTTTCTTAAATGACAATAGATTCAATACTGCAGTAGCGGAAAATCGAGATCATTATATTAAAACAGTTAAACCTAATAAAACTATTTAAAATTAAAATAAATATTTTTCTTTCTTGAAGATCGATTAGGGCAATATTGTTATAGCGGATGATTGTAATGTTTATTAATACAATTAAACCTATTGAAATCTTTCTAAAAAAATGTAATGATTTAGTTTGCTTAAAGACTGATAAAAGAAATATCGCAGTATATGAAAATCGTTATGATTATATTTAGGATGTTGACAATCGCTAAAAAAATGATATTGTGTATCAAAAACTTTTAGAAGGAACATAATAATTTAATTTTCTTAAAGGCCGATAAAGGTAATATTCCAGTAACGGCAAACATGAATATTGAATTTGATTGAAGATTGATAAGGGCAATATTGTTGTAGCCTATGGTCGTGATGTTTATTTTAAAACATTTGAACCTATTGATATCTTTCAAAAAAGTACAATGATTTAGTTTGCTTACAGACCGACAAAGGCTATATTACACTAGAAGCTCGTTATGGTTATTAAACTGTTAAAAACGCTTTAAAAATGGCATTGTTTATAAGAAAGCTGTAAAAAACTTTTAAAAAGAACATAATAATTTAGTTCCCTTAAAGACAGATAAAGGTAATATTATAGGAACGGAAAATCGTGATCATCACATAATGTTTGATACAAGACCGATAAAGGCTATATTACAGTAGCTGCGAATCGTAGCGATTCAGTTAAACCTGTTTAAGTGTTTCAAATGTAACATAAGGATTTAATTTTCTTCAAGGTCGTTAAGAGCAATATTGCCATAGTGGCGAATCGTGATGATTATAATAAAACAGTTGAACCTACTGAAGCCTATCAAAATGAGCATAATGATTTAGTTGTCTTAAAGGCCGACAAAGGTAATATTGCAGAAGATAGAAACCTATACAAAAACTTTTAATAACAACATAATAATTTAGTTTTCTTAAAATCTGATAAAAGCAACATTACTGTAACTTCAAATCGTGATAATTACATTTCAACAGTTGAACCTTTTGAAACAGAGGAACCTTAAGAAAACTTTCAAAACAAACATAATGATTTAGTTACTTTAAAGTTCTATAAAGCCAATATCATAGTATTAGCCAGTCATGATGAATCAGGTTAGCCTAATGAAATCTCTCAAAAGTAATGTCATGATTAATTTTCCTGAAGGCAATATTGCAATAGCGGCAATTTGTAATTATTACATAAAAACTAATAAAAAACTTTCCAAAAATGATATTTTTCATAAGAAAACTACTGAAAAATTTCAAAAGGAACGTAATGATTTAGTTTTCTTAAAGGCCGATAAAAGCACAACTTCTGTAGCCTCAAATCGTTATCATAATATTAAAACTGTGAAAAACCTCTTAAAAATTATATTGCATATAAGAAGCCCAGCACAAAAAACTTTTTTAAAAAGAGTATAATAATTTCGTTTTCTGAGAAGCCGACAGAGGCAATATTACGTAGCGGCAAATCATAATGATTCATTTGAACTAATTGTAATCTTTTAAAAGGAATGTAACAATTTAATTTTACCATTAGCGGCTACTTATCATTATCAGATTAAAACTAATAAAAAGCTTTTTAAAAATGATATGGTTTACAAGAAACCTACTGAAAAACTTCAAAAGGAACAAAATGATTTAGTTTGGATGGGAAATTTTCAAGAGGAACATAATGATTCAGTTATCTTAAAAGCCAATAAGGAGCCAATAAGGGTTTAAAAGTCTTTATTGGCTTTTAAGATAACTGAATCATTATGTTCCTTTTGAAAATTTTCCATCGAAGCTAAATCATTTTGTTCCTTTTGAAATTTTTCTGTAGGTTTCTTATAAACCATACCATTTTTAAAAAGGCTTTTATTAGTTTTAATCTAATAATCACAAGTTGCCGCTATTGGTAAAATAAAATCGTTATGTTCCTTTTAAAAGATTACAGTAGCGCAAATCGTTATGAGGATATGATAACTGTTGGAAACCTTTTAAGAAATGATATTTTTGATCAAGAACCTACCAAAGACTTTTAAGAGAAACATCATGTTTTAGTTTTCTTAAAGACCGAGAAAGGCAATATTAGAGTAACGGCAAATCATCATCATATTCAAATAGTAGAACCTATTGAAACCTTCTTAAAAGGACACAGTGATATAGTTTTGTTGATTACCGAAAAAGCCAATATTACAGTGGTGGCGAATCGTGATGATTCAGTTGAACTTATTGAAATCTTTCTAAAGACACATAATGCTTTAGTTTCCTTAAAGGTGGCTAAGGTTAATATTACAGTAGCGAAAAGTCGTGATGTGTACACGAAAACTGTTAAAAACATTTAAAAGAAACATCAAAATTTCGTTTTCTTAAAGGCAGATGAAAGCAATATTTTATTAAAGACAAATCGCGATCACTATATTTAAACATTTGAACCAATTGAAACATTTCAAGACGAACATAATCATTAAGTTTTCTTAAAAGCCGATAAAGGTGAATTGGGATGATTCTATTGAACCTATTGAAACCTTTTAAAATTAACATTACGATTTAATTTGACTTAATGTTGATAAAGGCAATATAGCAATATCGAGGAATCATGATGATTAAACTAAAACAGTTGAACCTATTGAAACTTTTCAAAAGAAACATAATGATTTAGTTTTCTTAAAGGCCGACAATGACAATCTTTCAATAGCGATAAATCTTGATGATTATATCAAAGCAGTTGAAAATCTTTTAAAAATGATATTGTTTTTAAGAAACCTACTGGAAAATTTTAAGTGCAACATAATGATTGAGTTTTCTTAAAGGCCGATACAGACAATACTTCAATAGCGATAGATCTTGATGATTGTGTCAAAGCAGTGGAAAATCTTTCGAAAATCATCTTCTTTTTAAAAATGATCGCAGGTTACTGGATGATTAGAGAAGTTCAAATATATTGCAGTGATGAACGGTTTTCTTTTTACAATAATGTATAAAGTTAAAAACCTAATAAATTATTGGACATTATTCTCCACAACCATTCCACGAAGTTTGTTTAGGATAGAATTATGCTGAGCTCAGACTTGTAATTTATCATCGCTCAATCATGGCAATAACTCTTAGTTGTGATCTTCCAATGCAGACGCTTATATTTAATGTACAGAAATTTTGAAAAAATGAAGCTGGTTTTATGAAAAATGACGCCTGCATGTTCAAGTCTCGCGAGACACGTCTAAGCGTGCCTTCCCTTGAGAAATGAGCGACTGAGACAAAGTTTAGGAGACAAACGGGTAGAGGAAAGGAATAAAAAAAGGACACCAAGGAAGGAGAAGAAAAGAGGAAGGAGTCTTTGACAAGACCGACGACAATGAATTATTCAATCGGCTAATCCAGCTCGTGTTGCGATCGACCAATGGACGGCTGTCGACAGGTTTCGAGACTTTTTTACATTCTTATTCTTGTTACTATTCCATCCTTCCTTTTTTAAACTGCCTTAATTCGTCCAGAACATGGTCACAAAAAGCTTGTCTCTAGACGCGGCTCGACAGAGATTCTTAGATTTATTGTTATCCTGAAGATATAGGGATTCAAGATCTAAAGATTATAACCAATTTTGTATTGAAAATTTAAGAAAACTTTCCAATTTTTTTAAAAGTCTTAAGATAAATGCTTTGAAAAAATTAACTACAATAATCTTAGACTTTTTCTTTTATAATAATGTGAGATCCTGTTAGTATAGGTCTGTTTGACATCTTATAAAATTTGCTTCTAATTGGAAGTTGTTCCTCTTAGATGGACCCCTCACTTGTCTGAAAATTTGTGATACAATATTAAAAACTATTTTATAATAGTATGAGAATTCTTTTAATGAAAATCTTTAGATTATTTTTTTATTTTAAAATATTGGCCAGTACGATTTTCATTGATAAATTTGGACAAAGTTGAAAATTTTTATGGAAGATGGTCCTGCAATGGTACAGTTCTAGAAACTTTCCCTGTTCCTTGTTACTTCGCTTTAGTGAACTAAATTAATTCGATTTAAATTTTTTTATTTTTTATTAAAAGTCCAGTCATTCGTTTGAAATCGTATCTTTTTTAGTTAAAAATTCATTTTGTTGGTAAAAAAACGGTTAAATTCAAAATTTAACTATTTTTCAAAAAAATTTTGTTTTTCTGTTTCAGAATTAATTTTCTTAACTGAAAATGTAACTATTCCATTTTCGGTTGCAACTCGATATTTTAAACGTAAAATGGATCTTTTAATGTTTAAAATAATTTTGATTTAATTAAGACCTCAAATATTTTATACCAAAAAATTTTTTAGTTCAACTCAACGGTTTTTGATTATAAATTAAAATCCGTTTTGGTTGAAATATTAACTATTACGTGTTTTGTTTAAAAATATTTTTTTATGCAAAATCAACTAATTGGTTTAGAGTTGAATTACTTTATTAAAAATTTATTATTTTGTTTAAAGACTTATCTCTGTGGTTCCTGATTTAACTATTTTGTTGAAAATTCGTTTTACATTAAGTTAAAAATTAATTTTTCTAGCTGAAAATTAAACAATTTCATTCTTGGTTTAAAATTGAATAATTTTGTTAAAAGTGCATTTTTTGTAGAAGATTCATCTTTTTTGTGTAAAATCGAAATATATTCTTGACATTTCATACCTTTTTACTTAAAAATTAATTTTTGTAATAAAAATTATAATTTTCGTTTTTGGTTAAAAATTGTGTTTTTTTTAATTTGGAAATTCAAGTATTTAGTCGAAAATTAATCTTTTTTATTTGAAAATTTAAAAACACGTTTGATAATTTATTTATTTTGTTAAAAATTCATCTATTTCTTAAAAAATTCGACTATTTTGCTGAACATTTTTTCTTTTGTTTATAACTTATTTTCTTGGCTGAGAAAATAACTATTGAATTTTTGGTTAAAAATTTTTTTTTGGAAATTCGTCTTTATTGTTAAGAAATATTTTTTTTAAAATCCTTTTTTGAGTAACAAGGGAACTTTCTTTTTGAAACTTTATCTTTTGTTGTATAAAATCAATCTTCCACGTAAAAAAACAACTTTTTCTTAAAAACTAAACTCTTTCGTTGAATAATGAAACGTTTCTTGAAAACTATTTTTTGTAAGATGCATCATTTTAGATGAAAATCCATCTCTTTCTTTTTTTGTTAAAAGTGCAACAGCTTGGCTAAAAATTAATTTTTTTATATTAACAATTCAACTATTTTTTTGAAAATTTGTTTTTTATTTCGGAATTTGAATGCTTTTTTATTTAAATTAGAGATGCAGTGATTTGTCTACATTTTTTATATAAATTTAGACACGCTTGGAAAATTCGGTTTTTCAAAAAAGGAAAATCTAAAGGCATAATCGACTAACTTGATTTCCAGAGAATACTACCATTTTTTTAGTTAAGATTAAAATTCATTCAAAATTCAAATAAGTCAAATTTTAAAAATTTGATTCGACTTTTGGATCCATTACTCTGACCAAAAAGATTTTATTTTATTTTCAAAAACTTTAATAATTTTACTAAATCAAGTTAGTTTGGTGTACAGTTAGACTTTTTCATTTTCGAAAAATCCGATTTTCTAAGCGTGTCCAAGTTTTTCGGTGACATTTTTTTTAAATCAACATATTAGTTTAAAGTTAAAATAAATGATAAAAAATTAATTTTTTGTTAAAGATTTATAATTTATTTGAAGACTCCTAATTTATTTTAAAATTCAAGAACTTGGCCGTAAATTAACATTTTTGTTGAAAATTTATTTTTGCAGTTAGAAAATGTAACTGTTTTGCAGACTCTTTAAATTTTTTAAAAAAATTAAACCATTTCCAAAAAATTTAACTAAACTGTTAGAAATTCGTTTTTTTTTTGGCGAATTTTTGATTTTTTTATCGCCAATTTAGTAACTATTTGATTTTTGGTTATAGATTTTGTCTTTATAAGTGGAGAATTTAACTCTTGGGTAAAATGTTAATTTATTTCATGTAAATTTCACGTTTCGGCAAAAAATTAATACTTTTTTTGGAAAATTCAACAATTTTTCTTACCAATTTTTAAAAAAATATTGCATCTTAATAAATGGCGGCTGATTTTTTCCGGGAAAAAATTCTTTACAACTCTACTGTTTCCAATTTTGAAATTAAATTTTTCCGTCGCTCTACAACTTCTTCTATTGCTCTAAATTTTTAGAAAAATTTTTGTAAGGAAGATTTTTAAAAATAAATAATTATATTTCAAGATAATTTAGTTATTTTTAAGAGAGGGAACAGTAAAGATGTAGATAATGTTTCGCGGAAAAAAGAAGCTGTCATTTACTAAAATCCAACTATTTTAGAAAAATTTTGTAAGAAGCGGCGATCAGAAAAAATTCAGTTGCAAAAAAAACATGTTTAAAATTAATTTTCTTTGTTTGTGGATTTTCATATTTTTCGTAAAAAAATAATGTTTTTTATTTGAAATGACACCAGACTGCAACCGCGTCAAACTTTTTAATGATTTTTCATGAAATCTTGGATTTTTAAAATGAATACAAAAATACAAATTTTACAATCATACAAAAAACCAATTTAACTTTTGTATTAATTATTAAACTAGAGCACTACAAACTTTGGCCAATGGCTGCACACTGAATTCCTCGAAAGTCTTTAATTTTTCTGAAAAGAAATTTTAGTTAAGAATAAATTTGGAAAATTGGATAATTAAAGAAAAATGATTTTATATTTTATAATTTCTAATTTAAAGTTTACAAAATGAAACAATTTTATTATAAATATAAGAATCGCGAATTGCAATGATTTAAGATTTTAAGAAAATTTCGAAAATAGGACAAGTTCAAAAGGTTATGAGTGAAATATTTTCCTAATAAAATTTGTACAATTAGACCATTTAAAATTCAAAGAAATTAAAAATGTATATTTCTCATTAACAGCGTTCCAAATTGAAAAATTTCAGATAACAATTTTTTTAAATTAACAATTTGATTAGAAATGAGTGGGTATTATTTTATTTCTAATTCAGTGTTTAAAATTGAAAAATCTTATTCTAAATTAAAGAATCTCGAAGCTGAAAGGTTTAAGAATACAATTTCGAAAATAGTACAAGTAAAAAACGTTAAAAATAAAAAGAATGCAGATTAGAATTTTGAAAATATATTTTTCGGATAAAAATTTAATTGGTTGGTTGAAAATTCAACAATTTTGTTAAAGGTCATAATTTTGTTGTTGAAAATTCTACTGTTTAAATATAATATTTGGGTGTTAAAAAAATAACTGAAATATTTTCTGAAATAAAATTCAGCTACTTTTTAAAATTTGGTTTTGTTTTTGTTTACGTAAAAATCCATCTGTTTTAAGAAAAATATAATCTTTCTCCGACAAACATGCAACTGCTTGGTTAAAAATTAAATTATTTGGTTGAAAAGTCCTACTTTTTGGCTAAAAATTCTGCGATTTTCATGAAAATTTAACTTTTTCGCAGAAATTTTTGTTTTGTTTAAAATTTATACTTTGGTGTAAAAAAATAAACTGAAGTCTGAACTGTTTGGTAGTGAATTCGAAAATTTTGTTAAAAATTCATAATTTTTGCTTAAAAATTTGTATTTTTTTATTAAAAATTCAATTTTTTCGTAGAAAATGATTTATTGCTTCGAAATTAATATTTTGACCGTGAAAATTCGCCTAAAATTTTTTCAACAGAAAATTCAACTATTTTTAAAAAAATTATCTTTTTCATTTAAAATTATCTCTGTTTTAGAAGAAATTTCTTTTTTTTTTAATGAAAATTCAGCTTTTTGGTATGAAATATTTCTTCTTTATTTAAGTCTTCAATTAATTTGTTTACAAAATTTGGTTGTATGACTTTTTTAAGAAATCACTTCTTTGGTTGAAGATTTAAATTTTTTTGAGTCCAAAATCTTTATTTGTTGGAAATTCGTCTTCTTGTTTTTAAATTTATTTTTGTTGTTGTTGGGAATTTGTCTTGTTAGGTTGAAAATTCAACTATTACGTTAAAAATTCAAATATTTTTATTTTTAAAGTCAGCTTTTATAGTAGAAAATACATTTTTTGGTTTAAAATAAATTAATAAATTTGAAAAATTTTAAATTTCGATCTAAAATGCTGTTTTGATTCCGCTTATAAAATATTCTATGGGGCACCCGGTTTTTTTTTTAATCATTTCCAAAAATCACGTTTGCGTGAGATGGATTATTCCCATTGCATTTTAGATCAAAATGTCCAACAGAAGAAAGAAAGAGAACAGAATTTTGAGAAAATTTTGTACAAAAAAATAATCCGCTATCTTCAATAGGTTTCGAGTTATGGCACATTGAAATTCCTCACTTTTCAAACAAAGAACAATGTTCTAGAACAATTTTATTTTGTGCAGGGGGTGGTTTTTTGAAAATAGGGGTATTTTTTGGATTTTTTTTCGTGCATTTGAGAGCCTAAAATGAGCCAAAAATTCTCGTGTTCTTTGGCTTTTCCGAAATTGAGTTTTTACATAGGGGGTAGTTTTATTTTTAGTAGGGTTGGTTTTTGGAAATTTTTTTCATTTTGAAAATCAGTCTCGAAAGTTTTCTTTGAAACTTCATTTTCTTCATTCCTTGCGTTCAAATAGATCAATAATTTTAGGCTATACGTTATTTTATTCAAAAAAATTAATTTGATTGTCACTGCCCCCGGCCGTCTCCGCAGCCCCCTCCCCTCCTAGTAACAAATTTTCAACTAAAAATTTGATTTCCCACCAAAAAATATGACTCAACAAAATTGTTGAATTTTTAACCTAAAGAGGTGAATTTTTATCAAGAATCGAATTTTTAATCAAAACAGATCAATTTTCAAATAAAAAATGGAAACTTTTAACCTATAAAATGGAATAGTTCCTTTTTCAGTAAAAAAAAAAATTAACCATAAACTGAATTTTCTACCAAGTGGATAATTGTTCAAATAAATAGTTTAATTTTTAAACAAATAGTTGAAGTTTGAAAAAAACTTACTAGTTAGCCAAAAATTAAAATTTTGTGATATCCCAATTACAAATTATAAAAATTATTATTTGAAAATTTTGAGATTTCATTGAGGATTTTCCAACTTGGGTTTTCAGCATTATATTTCAAAAAATTTCTAAAGATTTTAAAAGATTTTAGTATATTTTAAAGATTTGAAAATATTTCAAGGGGTTTTGAACGTTTTCCAAAGATTTGAATCTTTCAAAAGATTTAAAGGATTTAAAAAAGGGTAGAATACACCATATATTATAGAATGTAAAACATTTAGAAGATTTGAAAATATTTCAATAAGATTTCAAAGAATTCAATGATTTAAAAAAAAAGTTAGAGTAAAGCAGATTTCTAAGATTTCAAAGGATTTTGCACAGATTAAAAGCATATTAATGATTTAAAATCAGTACAAAAGATTTCATAAATATTTCAAAGACGTTAAACTATCAAATCAGGTTTTTACAAACTTCAGAGGATTTCAAAGGTTCCAATTATTTGAAACACAAAATATTTCACAAGCAAATATTGAAGGAAGCGTTCACAAGTACTTCAAAGATTTCATAAAGATTTCAAGGATTTCATAGACGACTTGTGTTCACAAAGAATTAAGAATTATTTTATTTATTGCTCTTTTTTCTTTCGAAATGTTAGGCCAATAAAAAATTAGGCTTTTATCAGAAAAGAATATTTTTCCACCAAAAGTAAAATCTTTACGCCAAGGAGACAAATTTTCAATAAGATAGTTGCATTTTCAACCTTCAAAGACATATTTTTAAGTAAATTCTCAAATTTTTAAGTAGAAAAGAATTAAATTTAACCAAGAACAGATGAGTTTAATTTACATTTTTTTCAAGACGATTTTTTTTAATTAGCAACTTTTGTACTGAACGCAGATAAATTTTTAATAAAGAAAGCTGAATTTCCAGTCGAAAAAGACGAATTTTTAACAAAGCAGCTTCACTTGAACAAACGATTAAATTTTTTAACAATTAAGATTAAACTTGAACCAAAAAGATTTGCATTTTGCATAAAATACGTTAATTTTCAAGCCGAAAATATGAGTTTTTTTTACAAAACAGTTGAATTTTCAATTTAAAAGAGCGAATTTTCATTCCAGCAATAAAAATGTTCCACAAAATATTTTTTGAAAAAAGTAGAATTTCCCATATGAAAATATGAATTATTAAGAAAAAATGTAACTTACAACCAAATAGTTTCATTTTAAACTAAAAAAAATCCATTTTTAGCCAAAAAGGAAATCAAACTTGTAATTTTTAATATTTTAGGAACGGATATAGTAAGGGTGGGTTTTAGGGGTCTTGCCGAACATTCTCACCGACTCTATAATTCGTGAGATAAAAAAATAGGATCTTTGACATTCTTAGATTTTTAAATATTGACAATAAAAATTGCATTTGGAATTTTTGAATAATGGGTGATTTATAATGTTAGTTAACCCCCTCAAAAATAAAAATTTCAAAAACTTCTTTCAACAGAAAATCAATT
>JAWWLR010000155.1:3032620-3052441 GCA_035041075.1 Acraspis erinacei
TCCATCTTCACTCTTTTCTCATCTTCCTCCCCTTCCACATCGCCTTTCTTATTTACCACCTACAGTCACTCCCCTGCAACCTTTCCCTTCTCCTACACCTCCTCCAGCGCTGACTACCCTTCCTGGTCCTTCTAAATCCGCTTCCTTCCTCACTGCTTTCTCCACCTCATCAATTCTCCCCTTCTCTTTTCTTTCCCTTCCAAACGTCCCCTGCCGGCTCCTTTAGTCCTTCCTTAACTTCCTTCCCCCCACACCCATTTCTCCTACTGCCCCTCTTCACATTTTCTTACTCCCACTTCCCGCCCAATCTTTTTCCATATTACACTACTTATAAGTTATACACAAATCACTAAAAATTGTGAAATTTCTGAATTTTTGTAAATGAGAATTTCAAAATTAGAAATCTTATTTTTTAACACTTATTTCTGAAAAGAGAATATCTAAATTTTTTATTCTTTTTTCATACTAAGGGTAGCAACTCTGGTCTCAAAGTTGCCGAATTTTCCGCTCTATTGATTTTGTACATCAGAATTTCCGACTAAGCCGGACTAAGGCTTAATGGTATAATAATAATTTCATTTGAAGATAAAATTAACTTTTTAATGATTGTAAAAAATATTGATAAGGGAGAAAATTTACAATAAACTCAATGGATTTAAACTAAAATAAAAATTTAAAATGATTGAAAATTAAATGAGAAAATAAATTGAAAGTTAAATTTCGGAACCTTAGAAATTCTGAAAAGATTTAGGATTGTTCCAACCCTTTAATGATTAGAACATTTTTTTAACAAAATATAAAGTTTTCTAATAATATTTAGTAGTTTTGAAATTTAAAAATCAATTCAAAAATAATTTAAAACTTGTATGGTAAACAAAATTTAAAACATGATGTAGTGTTAAACATAAAATTTCGTAAAAAATGTAAAAGTTTTTACACAATTACGAGAAGATTCAGATGAACAACGATATTTTTCTAATATTTCTGAAAATATTTTAAATGATTACAAAATTTAATGACAAATTTCAGTCAATTTAAGAGGGGTTTAGAAGTTTTCGAGTGTTTAAAGTCATTAAAAAATAATTTAAAACTTGTGTGATTTAAAAAAAAGTCCAATCAAATATAATTTTATAAAGAATTTGAAAAAAAAATTGAGGCTTTTTAACAGATTTGAAAATATTTAGGACATTAGGATTTTATTTTAAAAATATATATTATTCTGAAAGATTTTGGTCCAATTTTTTTATTTTGCATAATTTTTAATAACTTTAGGTTATAATCGTGTATTTTACCTGAAATTTACAATTTTAAGCAATAATCATTACATTTAAATCCAGCGATGTATTTTTGGCAAAAAAATATTGATTTTCGAAGATGACGACTTTTAGAAAATTTGAGGTTATATTCGTGTTTTTACCTGAAATTGTTATAATAGATTGAAAGAATATTTTTAACTGTTGTACGAGTTTAGAGTTGGTTGTAAGTTTTTACCATAAAACAGATATTTTTAACAAAAAAACATTATAATCCGAAAAAGACTTAGAATACTTTTACAAATTTTTATTATATTAGTGTTTTTGTAGAGATTTTTTATTTTTATTCAAAAAAATAATGATTCAAATATCTCAAAACAGATTTACAACTTTTTAATCGTTTTTTTTTTTGGCATTTGACACCAGAAATCGTTATTTTTAGTAAAAAATTATTGGACTCTAAAGAGCATAACCTAAAAATTGGAAACAATTTTAGGTTATTCTCCTATTTTTACCGGAAATTTGTAGTGTGTATTTGAAATAAAATTTATAATTGTGGCAAAATTTTAGGTTATTTTATCATTCTCAACCGGAAATCGGCCATTTTAAGCCAAAAAATTAGGTGTTTATGTTATATTAGTGTTTTTCGTCCAAAATTGCTATTCTTATTAAAAAATCACGTGAGCTCAAAAGCATAAAAGTTAAAATGCGTTTTGTTTTTTCGTTGAAAAATAAATTTTTAAACTGAAAATTCAATTATTCCATTTTTTATTTAAAAATACAAATTTAGGTTATGTTAGTATCTTTCGTCAGAAATTTGTATTTTTTAACAAAAAATACTATCTTAGTGATCGAAAATATTAAAATTAAGAGTGTTTAAATTAGAAAAATTTTGAATTTAAATTGATGCAAAAAGATACAATATAAAATTATAGCCTCTGAAATTTATTTTTTAAATCCTTCAAAATGTAAGAAATCAAAATTCTTCATTAGAAATTCATTAATGAATTTTAAATAAAAATAATCTCTTTAGTTAAAAAATAATTTTTACGTTTTGTTGAAGATGAATTTTTTAACCGAAGTTAATTGTTCCAACTGACAATTTAACTATTTTATTTTTAGTCAAAAAATTCTATTTTTAGTCCAAAAATTATATTTTTAGTATAAAATTCAACTTGCTATTTGGTTTAATATTCATGTAATTCGTTGAAAATTCTTCTGGTGTTTTTGAATAATAATTGACTTTTTTAGCTAAAAATTTAAGAGTTCCATTTTTGATTAAAAATGTATTCTTGTTTAAGACAAAAATTCAACTATTTTGTAGGAAATACATCACGTTTATATCTTTTAATGTTAAAAATTCACATTTTCTAAATCTTAATTAATAATAATAAAATTAATAATAATAAAAAATAATAAAAAATAAAAATAATAATAATTTTAAATAATTAAATTATAATCAATAATAACTCATTATTTTTATATAAGGTTTCTTCAAAATACCAAGCCCCTTCCTAAATTAATCTGGAAAAAAAAATTACCGTAAAAATAAAACTATCAAAACTAGGTATTCAAAACGAGTTATTTAAAATTTAACACAATGTTTCACGCGTTTTGTAGCGCGCGTATAATACTGCTATTTATAAATTAATTCTGAAGAGGTGTTTTTATCAATTATTATAAAAAATTTATTTATATATTTATATTTATTATTTATATATTTATAGTAATTCTTAAAGCAGAGCCCGCTATATTTGTAAGACATTCTAATAATCATCCAAGCAGTCGATAATGTTCATATCTCCAAAATTATGCGGTCGATTTGGATTTATAATAAAGAGCTTTGGGCTCAGATAAGGCTCGCCGACTGTTCGAGGCGTAAGGGCGAATAAATTATGTTAATACCAGTCGGAGAACCAATTTGAATTCAGTTAACGTAACTCGTCTGATTTGATGCCAAGGGCCACCTGCCAGTAAGTGGAGGCGATTTTTTTTAAGAATGAAAACCTCTTAACGAGAGTGCCTCCACGGGCATCAAAATTCTCCACGACTTCTGTATACAAACATTATTCCTAGCTTTTGTCGCATTCCGGATGGAATTTACACTGCAGCAGGCACCAGGGTTGCCAATTAATTTAATGAAACGCACACCATTAGCCACACTCCTTTCAGTGTCGAAGCTACCCAGCTCGAGCCGTCAAAGGGGTCTAAGGACTTATATTTTCAGCGAGGGACTCGGATTTTATTCGTGGGGTGGAGAGACAAAAAGTTGTGAAAATTTAATTTAATTTTTATTTAATTTTTTACTTTTATACACTCGAACTCCAAAGATGCGATATGAACGGGGATAGGAAACTCCAAAGATACGAGCAATTAAGGGGCTCCCCCTCCTGGGACGTTTAGATTTCGGGGGTAATGCTTGATAACGAACAGATGCCTACTACGCGCACGCGCACTTCGAATCCAAGGCAGCGCGCACTTGCGCGCGTCATTCTCTCAGATGGGGTGGGGTGAAGGGGAAAAATTCCGCTTTTTCCTTAGGAGTTGGCACGCTCGTATTTTTATGGCTCGTATATTTGGAGCTCGTATTTTTGGAGTTCAAGTGTATTTATATTTCACTTGGAATATCTAGTAATTGTAGTAGATTGATCGGAAATGTTTCCCGTCCCCTCTCACTTTCTCCCATCCTCACCAATCTTCTCAATCCTATTAGTGTCTGTCCTCTCTTACCCGATTCTATCTTGTTTCTTATTTTTCATATTTCTTCTAACCTACTTTTTATCCAACTTAAATCCTCTTTCTACCAACTCTCCTTCCTTTAACTTCCTTATCACTTCTTCCCCCTAAACTCCCCCATAAACTCCCATTCCTATACAAACTCATTGTTTCTTACCCTCTTCACTTAAATCATTTTATCTACTCCACTCCCATTGACTCCACACCTATACTGACCTTAAAACTTCTCTTCTCCTCCATATCCTGACCTCTCCTAACTTTCCCACTTCACTACAATTAACACCCATCCTTTGAGCCATATTTCCCTGCCTATTTCTATATTTCCACTCCCCTTTCCCTGCCAACATGTCCTTATTTACCCCATCATTGCTATTCCCCCTACAAGTTAAATAATACATTGGCCCTAATCCTATCACACCCAGTACTTCCCTACCCTCACCTTCTTCTTCCGTTTCTCTATTTCCCTTCTATCAATTCCACACCTACGCCAATCTTCCAACTTTTTCTCTTCTTGTCTTTTCCCTCCCCTCTTTTCCACTTTCGTACATACAACATCCAAATTTTCAGCTATTTTGCCCATCTCATATCCACATTTCTAATTTTCTCACCCCCTCACTATATCCTTAGTTACCCTATCAGTATGTCCAGACGCATAGCCCTTAATGGCATCACACCTAATTATTCTCTAACCTCAATCCCTACTTCCCTTTCTTTATTCCCTTTCTATCAACTTTATTCTTTTCCATTTCTATTAACTCTATTTTATTCTCTTTCCATTAACCCTCAAACTTCACATCTGCTCCTTTCCCTTCTCTCGCTTTTTCTTCCATTATTAACCCTCCTTCTTTTCACTCTGACTCTCCACTCCCCCGCAACTGACCTGTAAACTTTCCAACTGATGTCCCTTCCGCTAACTATAACACACAATCAATATTTCTTTCTCTCCTACTAACTCTTGTTATCCCTCCCTTTCTTCACTTACGTCCTCTTCCAGAAAAAAGTACGACGGATGGAAATCTGACCGAAATTATACGGATTTCGTTTCAGGGCTGCAAACTTAAAAAAAAATAGAAAAAAGTGGATATCAATTGTTATATACTTTTATAAAACTTACAAATGAGTTCATTTGCAGCCGAAATTTCGATGAGAGAAGAATTGGGGAAATGTTGAGGAGAATGAGAGATGATTAGGGGAAGTAGAGAGTGATTCACGAGGGATTAGGGAATAGAATTATGGCGAAATAGGGGTAGGAATAGGTGAGAGAATGTAGAGGAGAAGGAGTGAGGAGAAAGGAAGTGATGGGAAGTTAGGAAAAGGATGACAAGGAACCGGGAGTCAAGGAAGGAAGGGGAAATAAGACAGGATAAGATAGGACAGCCCTGGATAACATTGAATGAGACAAGATAGAATAGAAAAGGAGAACGTGGTAAAAGGGGAAGATTTGGGATAATTCTGCTAATATCACAAACTTTTTAGGGGAAATAAAAATGTAAAACCTACAAATTTTAGATCCTATATTAAATAGAATACGGAACGACTTATTTCAGCGCATGACACCCATTTTGAGTAATTTTTTTTCTTCAACTCTATACCATGACAATTTATTTTTAAAAAGAAAGATAAATTCCTTTTTTCGTAATAAATTTAAATAATATTTTCACAAATCGGATTTAAGGTAACAACAAAAAGTGGGTGGCATAAAAAATTGAATATTTTTACTTATTAATGTAAAAATTTCTGAAAATTATAGTTTTAGAGGAAGATTACAAGAATGCTTTCTTTTCTTTAAAAAGATTATAGAAAAAGTGTTATCAGTTACTAAGATTTATTAAACTTTTCAAGTAATTATGTACAGTTGACAGATTTTCCTATTTTACTATAAAAAATTGGAATCTTTTTTTTATATTGTAGTTTATGAATAGGGGAGAGGGGTCCTAAGTCGGCACTGTGTATTTAGCCGGCAAGTTCGCGTTTCTTAGATGGCGCGCGTATCGGTTTAAACATTTTTTTTATATAACAGGGTGATAAACATGGCTGTCATTCACGCTGACAATTCCCTTTTTATTGTTAACTTGTAAGCGTGAGGAGGGTATAAAATCTTTTGTGAAAATGAAATTTGGTTTTCTTCCATATTTGTGAAGCGGCTACATGTGTGTAAATATATTAAAAAGCTCAATCTATTAAGTTCGTTGGTTTCTGAGGTTTTTGTCCTGAGTCGGCACCAAACAGGTGGTCCTGATTTGGCACTTTTTTGTTGCTTTTATTGTTATTAGTGTGTCATTGTGCTTTGTTATGTGTCAGTGATCACGATGCGCTTCGAAGCGCACTGGTGGCTCAGGACCAGGCGGTGCCGACTTAGGACTACAATTTTAAAAACTTATGTAATCGCGATATCCAACTAAAGACATTAAAGCGTCATTAAACCATGTTTCTCCCCTGTTTTGGACAGAGATTCTTAGTGTGCCAACTTAGGACCACGCTCCCCTATCATATTTGGGAACAAAATTACATCTTCTTCATTCCTAATTAATTCTGCAGCTAAAATTTGTAGTTTGAAAAAGGAATTTGAAAAATGAATTTTTCTTTAAATTTTGCTAGCATATCTCTAGATATCTAAAAATCTCAGTAATTCTTTTAGAAATTTTAGGATCATCTGAAATGTTTTGAAATCTGTTTGAATTTTTTTCTCAAAATTCATTTTTCAGAATGAAAATAATTAGGAATCTCAGGAATTCTATTTAAAAAATTTCATCTTTTAAAAAATAACATTTTTGATATCCTGCCAAATTAAAAAAAAATTTACTTCAAAGGTTCCAAAATATTTTTTGAAAAATTTAGAAATATTCCAAATTTATATTGTTCTTTTTAAATAAAACCTGATTCAGTTAGGAATAAAAATGGTTTCTTAATATTAGATATTTATTTATGATTAAAATTTACTTTGTCTTGCAAATTCTTAATAGAAATTGCGAAATAATTTTTATTAATAAAGTTACTTATTTGAAAATTTTGATTTTATGAATTAATAATCGAAAAAATGTGTAATCCCAAAAAATAGATTAATGTATCTTAACTTATTCGAGATAATCAAGAAGTGAAAAATAGAATTGCTGTCTTTATTGTTAAAGAATCATTTACAATTTAAATTTTCTCCTTTATTCCAAAGAACAAACTGAATATTTTTGTTGCAGATAAGGATTACTTTAAAATCTCTTTAAAGATTAAACTTTATTTTTTCTGTGTCTGGAGTGGATGGCTCCTTATATAATGTTTAAAATAAAAACTTATTTTTTCATTCGATACCAGTTCATTAATAATTTCCTATCAGCTAAAAAATTGAATCAACTCTGAAACGAAATGAAATAAAAAATTAATCAAAGCCCTGGAATAAAATTGCATACAGAAATTTTAATCCTCCTATCGGATTATCCCGCCTCTTGCCCTCTTTTCTTTCAGAGGAGGGAAATGTTTATGCAATGAGTTTCCGCACAGGTTCGTGCACGCAAGGCGATTTCATCCGCGACCAAACTCCAGCCGTGGCTAAAATCTGGGTATGTACCTAACGAAAAAAAAAAAATGGTATGCGATAAAAGATAGTTAAAAGGGAGAAGAAAGCAGGAAAGGAGAAGGGAGTGTTACGTACAGGAGCAAAAGGGAAATGAAAACCGAAAGAAATTTACTGCATGCCATTGTAGAATTTCACATGCAGTATAGAGACGGGAAACAATGTAAGATTGTGAGGTACCGATGCAACTCCCGACTCTATGTATATTTTAAAATTCAATCCTCCAGCCCGTTTCTGCTTTCGAGCGAACTTTCCAGATAAACATTGATGTAATGGCAGTTTTATTGGGGATTTATCCGTAGATATACGATCGAGCAATGATGCGCAACCCGTAAACAAGGGTTCGGGTTTCCGTTTCCGAAATAAGCTTCATCGAGTTCCAACAGTTTTATGTCTGTCTGCAGTCTGTACTGCGAAATCTAATTATGAGTTAGGTTCATTGATTTTTATGCCGAGGCGAAGAGATTTCTTTCTGAGTGCATAAATCTTTCATCACTTTTCTTTCCTTTATTTTTTTGTAGGGTCTCTTAGCACCTGGCAGAAGTCTTTATAGTTTTAGTTGCGTGTCCGTCCGTCCATCCATTGAACTTTCCTCAGGAGGAGAAAGAGGCTAGGAGAAGCGAGAGGAAATGAGGGGAGGTAGAGTAGGGGAAGTGAGGGGAAGCAAGAGAAAATGATCCAAGGGAAAGAAGGTAATATGAGGGAAAATGTGGGAAGAGAAAGTGGTCGAAGTAAGAAGAAATTATGGGAGGTAAGTAACAGATAGAAGGGAGAGTAAGAAGAAATGAAGGTGAACTGACCGAAAATGAGTTGGAAATAGGCCAATTATCGATAATAAAGGGAGGAAAAAGTACAGAGCTTGAGGAGAAGTGAGGGAAGGGTAATCAGAGGAAATAAGGGTAAATTAAAGAAGTGAAGTAACAGGAAAGCAGCTAAAATGAAGGTAGAAATAGTAAGGTAAAATAAAGAGTGAAGAAGTAGGTGGAGTAAGGGGAAATGTGTGAAGGGAAAGTAGTGGAAGTAAGAGAAAGTGATGGGTGGGTCAGTAAGGGGTTGTTCGGAGAGTCAGAGGAAGTGAAGGGGAAGTGAGGAAAGTAAAATTATGAAAAGTGAGGGAAAGTAAAAGAAACGAGGGGAAAGAAACGGGAAGTAGGTCAAATAAGTAGTGGATAAATTAGAGGACTTGATGAGAAATTAGGAAAGGGAAAGTAGGGTTAGTGAGGCTTGATTAAAGAAATAAAGAAGCGAAAATAGGTGAAGTAAGGAGTTGTAGGGAAAAGTAAAAAGGAGTGAGCGGGACGTGAGGAGAGAGGAATATGAAAGTGATTGGAAGTAAGGGTAGAGACGGGAAATTAGGTGGAAGTAGAGAAAGTAAGGGAAAACAAGGAGAGGAAAAAGTAGAGAACTTGAAGAGGAATAAGAAAAAGGTTAGTAGAGGAAGTAAGAGCAAATTAAGGAAGTGAAAAGGCGAATGGCGGTGAAGGGAATGGAAATAAGGAGAAATAGTGGAAATTAAGGTAGGAGTCGTAAGTACAAATGAAGAGAGGGAAAGTAGGTGAAGTGAACGAAAATGTGGGAAGAGAAAGTGCTGGAAGTAAGAGGAAGTGATGAGAGGGTAAATAATAAATTAGAGTACTTGAGGAGAAATGAGGAAGAGTAAGTAGAGGAAGTAACAGAAAATGCAGAAAGTGAAAAAACGGAAGTAGGGGAAGGGAGCGTTGGTAAGGACGAGGTGAATGGGGATTGTGGGGGAGTAGAGGAATAGAGGATGTACAGTATCGAAGATGGAAGTTTGAACTCAACAGATTTTAATTTTAAAACAAAAGCAGTTTTAGTCAACTAAAGAGATAGATTTTTAATGTAAAATAAACTTTTACTAAATACTTTAACTTTCAATGAAGTATTTGAATTTTTAACCAATATTATAAATTTCCTACAAAAAACACAAACTTATAATAAAACACATAAATTCTCGAACAAATAATGGCATTTTCAAGTAAAGAAGGATACATTTCCAAAATTAAACAAAATCGTTATATTTTCAAGCAAAAATCTTAATTTTTTCCAAACAAATAACAAAATTTTAACAAAGTAGATGACTTTTCAAATAAAAATGGATAGTTTTATAATAAAAGATGGAATAGTTAAATTTTCATGAAAAAATATTAACTTCAAAAAAAAAATTTCTACAAGACAAATTGAAATTCACTAAAATAAATTATTAATACTAAGAAAAAAAATTTCTACTGACAATGAATTAATTAAATTTTCAGGTAAAAATTTTAATTTTTAAGAAAAAAACGAATTTCAAAGCAAATAGTTAAACTTTCAACGTAACCATATTCAACTAACATGAAGAATGTTTAAACAGAAAACTGAATTTTCAACGAAATATTTCAGCTTTAACCAAGTAGTTGAATTTTCAACTAAAAATTTAATTCACGAAAAAAGTGAAATAGTTAAATATTTAGTTAAGAAATTATTTTCAAACAAAGAAAAATTAAAAATTGTAGGAAAGAGTTAAATTTGCATCCATATGATTTTCATCCAAATGAAATAGTTAAATTTTAAATAAAAAATATTGATTTCCTAAAAAAAGAAATCTCAACAAAATAGACGAATTTTCAACAAAAAATCTAGTTTGTCAATTTTTAAGTCAAAATAGATATTTTCTGAAAAAAAATTAAGCAACATAGATCAATTATCAACTAAGAAAAACCATTTTTCAACAAAATTAGAAGAAATAAAGTTTTAATTAAAAAATTTAATTTTGAATCTTAACCAAAAATTTCGAAGAAAATAGTTACAATTTCACACAAACGGCTTTCAACTAAAATCAAGAATATTTAAACAGAAAACTGAATTTTTAAGAAAATCGTTCAACCTTTAATGATGTAGTTAAATTTTCAAGTATAAAAAAATTACCACCAAAAATGGAATAGTTAAATATTTTTCAAACAAAAACATTTTTTTATAAAATATTTAAATTTTCATGTAATCGATTTTCATTTAAAGTAAAAAATTTCCAACCAAAAAATTAAGAAAAATGAAATATTTCAATTTTCATGCAAAAAACGTAATTAAACAAAATTGTGAACAATTTACATGAATTTTACATAACTAATGGATTAGTTCAATTTTTAATAAAAAATAATTAGTTTCTTTAAAAAAAACCAAATTTTAACAAAATATATTAATTTTAATTAAGAAAACCAAATTTTGACTGAAAACGAAATATTTAGATTTATTTTAAAAATTAATTTTATACTAATCAATGAATTTAGAAGTAAATAGAAAAATCTTCAAACAAACGATTTTCAAATAAAAGAAAGAATATTTAAACAGAAAACCAAATTTAAAAAAAAAGTTCAAACTTTTAATAAAGTAGTTAAGCTTTCAACAAAAAAATATAGGGAAGAAATAATGAAGTTGTTAAATATTCCGATGGAAGAAATAATATTTTCAAACGCACTTTTTTTTGTCGTGAGAAAAAATCAAATCAAAGACTTTCAACCAGAAAACTTAGTTTCTAACAAAATAGTTCAACTCTCAACTAAGTAATTGAATTCTCAACTAAGAAAAATAATAAATTTTAACGAAAAATGGTATAGTTAAATTTCCTGTTAAAAAAAATGTTTTACTAAAAGAAAGAGGATTTGCAACAACATAGGGAAAGTTTATAACAAATAGTTCAATTTTCAGCCAAAAATTATTAATGTTCACGAAGAAGATTATTTTTTGATCAGAAGAGATGAATTTGAGACCAAATTCATGAGTATTTATATAAATAAATATAATAGTTAAGTTTGTAGTTCAAAAATCAATTTTTAAACAATTTTAAGAAAATAGTTGATAACTATTTGTAATATTTATGTAAGTCTCTTTTTATTTATAAACTTCTGAAACATACCTTATGTTTTGTAATTAAATGAATAAAGATTAGAAATGAAGGATCTAAGAATATTTTGTTTTCCTTCTGTCTCGCATTGGTTACATAATTGTCTGTCCCGAGGATTTAGGAAACAGAAGCTACAGATCAGGAAAGTATGAAATTCGTGGTTGGATCCGGTGGCATGTAGAAAGTAATGATAATAACGAACGGTTTTCGAAGTCCTCAGTAGATTTTGCGGCTCTGGGAAATTGCAATTTTTTAATAAAGCCCAGGAGAGGAGAACTTTGGTTTGGGGAACTCAAGCGGTACCATAGTCTGAAAGAGGAAGAAAAAAGAAAGAAATTGAGACGCGAAGGAAAGATGAGCGATGAGAGATGAGAGACTCAGGCCGTGACTTTTGCCCTACCTTTTCTACAATATTGATTGCGAAGACATCCTGAATATTCTTCTCTTCCTTTCTCTGAATTCGCTACAGACAAGTTTAAAAAATAAAATAAATTGGATAGCTGGGAATAATGCATCTGGCCTCAAAGATGCTATCTTGAATCCCAAAATGCGGTTATAACTAAAAACATCGAACACCATGAATCCGAAAATTTTGAGAAAACTTCCGAGAAAAGATAGGAATGATACGAAGGATGATAAGGTTATGGGGAACGGAGAAGACTAAGTTGAAAACAGATAGCTGATAGAAGACGAAAACTTTTAGTTTAAATAAATATGCTAAATGATAATTTGGGTAATAGAGAAGATGAAGAAGAGTCAAAGCAAAAGAAAAAAAGAAATTTGGGAAAAGGGACGGAGCCTTTAGAATAAAGTCTAGAGAAGCAGAAACAGTCTGATGAAATGGATTATTATTTCTTGTAGGCTAGTATAATTAGTGCCATGAAGTGAACTTTTATCCAGGGGAGAGGAAAACTGCAGAAACTCACCTCCCGACTGCAGGAGGTCGAGCTTCCCCACAAAGCTAATTCGGATGGTTAGAAAGTAGGATAGAGAAGATATAAAATTAAAAGTAGTGGTTTGGAGATGGGTGCTTCTGAAAAATAAAGATAAGAATAGGAAGGATTTAGAGAGAGGAACGAAGAAAAATATAGGGATTAAAAGCTTAAAATTATATGAGAAGAAAGTGAAAGAAGGAGTGTGGAACAGGAGAGCAAATGGCATTTGTGACGCTAGAGAAATGTGCAGATAAAAGAAAAGTGATGACAAAGACGAAGGGGTTATATTAAAGTTCAGAGGGAATAAAGGATTTGGCCTAGAAGGGAAGGAATAAGTATAAGTTAAGGAAAGCAGTAAAAGAAGAAGGAAAGACTGGAAAAAGAAATTAGTGCAAATATCGCAGAATACAGATAGAAGATATCTGGTGGGATCGAGAAAAAAGAAATAAAAACTAATTACAAATTAAATTGATGGGGCAACTGTAAGAGAAACAATCAAGAGAAAGGAAAAAGATAGTAGGAAAGAGAAAGAGACGAAAAACAAGAGAAGTAAAAAATTAACAAAAAGGTACTAAACAAGAGTAAGCTTGGAAAGAAAGGATAGGGAATTTATGAAAATGTTGGAACAGTGGAAAGTGCTAGTAATGTTGGACACTTGTCCAGATTAAAATGGATGGGAGAGTTTAAGGTGAAGCTTTCCAAGAAGTTACAGATGGCAGGTTTAAATTCATAGATTAAGAATAAAAAAGAGATAGCAATGGGGGGAAGAGTGATAATAATAAGTTAGGAATGTGCAACAGGGAAGGATATAAGAGTTGAAGAAAAAAAGGATTAATATTAGAAGAGGTAAATATAAGAAGATAGAGGTGCAGATAAAGTATGTGTTAACGAAATAAAATTTGAGGATATATCAGAGCTGATGAAAGAAAATAAAGAAGGAATTAATCCTATAATAGAAAAAAATTTGAGTGAAAAAGACAGGACATAAAGAAGGAAAGGGCTGGGGAGGATAACCAAGCACGAAAGAAAATCGAAACTGTTTGAGGAGGGAAAGAAATTGTTGAAGAACTTTTAAGAAATGGGATGGTTTATCTTAAAAGGAAATGTAAAGGTGTATAAGGAAGGATAATATATAATATATACGTTCCAAAAGAGAAAAGGGATTATAATAGAAAACGAGGTAAGAGAAATCTAGAAACTACAAGAAGGGGAATATATAGATTCGGATCACTTTTCAATAATAGTGATATTAGAGGAAGAAAAGGGAAATAGCAATAAGGATAAAAAGGAAATAAAGGAATTAATGGTTAAAATGTCAAAACACGAGAAGGAAATGTACACCAAAAGGTGGAAATAATGTCAGGAAAAACAAAAAGAATATTAGAGAACAAAGGAAAAAAATTAGTAAGTTAAGGATGGTGTTGAAGTAGATGAAATGAAAAATATATTGACAAGAGTAACGAATTGAGAAAGAAATTAAGAAAATGGAGAAAAGAAAAGATAGTGGAGAAGAATATAGGAGAAAAAATAAGTATACGTAGATGTGTCATGAAGGAAAATGAAAGATTAGGAAAAAAGGAGGTAAATAAGAAAACGGAAGAAGATGTATAGTATGGAAAAGAGGAAGAAAATCAGAAATAAATGAAGAAAATGGAATATTGAAAAAAGGGAAGGAAAATACTAGAACCGAAGATTTTTTGGATTTGCTAGGTGGAGTAGAAAAGAGAGTTAGAAAAAGAGAAAAAGTGGTATTAAAAGTTTAAAAAGGCAAAAGGAGCCATGGAAGGATGAAGAAGGGATGGTGGGCTCACAGATTTGGAGAATATAAAAATAAAAGCAAAGCTAAAAAATAATAGGAGTAATGAAAGAAATACAAGGAACAGGAAAAAGAAGTTTAAGAACAGTTTTTAGAAGAATTTTGTGGAGACAGTATTAGCCTATGGAGCAGAGATATAAGGATGAAATTATTTAAGGGATAGATATAAGGAAAGAGATTGAGTGGTTACAACAAATTTATATAAGGTAGGCGATAGAAATTAACTGGAGGAAGCATGGTTATATGTTAGGAGATGAATCGGAAAGAGATAAATTAAGTACTATAGTGGGAAAGAAGTCATAAAAGTTTTAGAAGACGATAATAGAGGAAAAGGGATAGGGTCTAGACTTCTAGAGAAACAATTTTTACAAGAAATAAAAGAAAGGAGAGGGATTGCGATAGAATTAACGAGATAGGAAAAAGAAATAAGGCAGTTCTTTAGGGTTAGAGATATAGGAGAGGGGCCTAGAGCACACCATAACTCGTAATAAAATGTAGGAAAATATAATTCATAAGAAGATAAATGATAATTGAAGAATGAAAATTCAAAATACAATAACTAGAATAAGTTAATAAGGAAAGGGTATCAAAGTATTCAGAAAAGAGATGTAGACAAGTTTTTTTAAAGGAGTTATGAAATTTAGAATGGGAAGGGAAATAACGGAACGGATTTTTTTTAAAAAGAACACGAAAAATATGTAAGTGGAAAGAGGAAAGATGGAAAGGAGGTAAGGGAAGAGATGGTTGGAAAAAAGAAGAACAGGAGCAATGTTTAATTGGTAGGGGAAGGATGGTAGCATGTATAAAGAAGATATAAGAGAAGAATCAAAGATGAAGGATGCTGACAATATGGTAAAGATTTGAGGAGATTTTATTGATGAGGAGTGGATGGAAAAATTGAGTGAGACTATAGGAACGAATAAAAAGTAATGAAAGGGTGAATGTGCAAAATGGTAGAGGCGTAAGCTTAAGTTTGTAATAAGGAGGCAGATAAAATTAACAGTATTTCGGTACGATGCAATTATCATCCTAAACCTAAATTACGAGATTAAAACTAGGTGCAATTAGTAGAAGGGAGAGCGTTTTAATTACCAGCTGAGTATAAATTCCTTCCTTTTGTCTGCTCAGTTTTCACCTGTATTCGAAAAAAGGACCAACTCTAATTTACGATTAGAAGTGGCGCCTTCGACCCCCGACCGGTCCAAATGGCTTAGAGTCCTAAAATAGGCCCACCTGCTGATCGCCCCTTCCCTAACTACCTCATCTTATAATCATTTACCTTTTTTTAGTGTTCCACTTTTTCTTACTTAACACGTTTCTTGCTTTCATGGGTTTCGATTTTTGGAAGGTAAAGTATATAAGAATTCATTTTGTCAAATCCTTGTCAAATTGTCATCGGTGGAGTCTCAGTGGGGATCCAGACCAAGGAAGCATGTAAAGATCTGGATTTATAGTCTCGCATGGAGCATTGGACTCCCAGTGGGATAGATTCCAAAACTCTCCTTTTTTTAAATATTTTTTTGGTCCCTGATTTTAACAACGTTTTTAGAATTTTCAAAAACGAAGTGGCCGATTCAAAATAGTGACAAAACAATTCAATTTCAGTGCAGATGATTTTTCAGGGGATTTTCAGATTTCTGATTTCGAATACGTTTTCCGAAACTTCAAAAAGAAACTGGCAGATCCAAATTGCAAAAAGCTTTTAAAAATATTCGATTTCAGTGCAAATGATTCTCTAGGGTGTTTTTGTTTTCTGATTTTAGTTACATTTTCAGAAAATTGAAAAACGAAATTGAAGATCCTAAATAAAAAAAAAACCTTTTAATAATATTCGAATTCAGTGTAAATAATTTTCTAGGTTTTTTGTGTCTCTGGCTTCGATTAGATTTTCAGAATTTTCAAAAACGAATTGGTGGATTTAAAATAGAGACCAAAAAATTCAATTTCAGTGCAGATGATTTTCTAGGGGATTTTGAAATTTATGATTTCGAATACTTTTTCAGAAACTTCAAAAAGAAACTGGCAGGTGCAAAATGAAGAAAAAAAACGTAAAAAAATATTCGATTTCACTGCAATTAATTTTCCAGGGTTTTCTGGGTCTCTATTTTGCAATGCATTTTTAGAACTTTCAAAAACATAATGGAGGATCCAAAATGAAAGAAAAATAATTTTAAAAATATTCGACTTCACTTGAAATAATTTTCTAGGGTTTTTTTCTTTGATTTCAATTACATTTCAGAATATAAAAAAGTCAGCGATTCAAAATAGAGAAAAAACTAATCAATTTGAGTGAAGATGATTTTCTAGGGGATTTTGGGGTCTCTGATTTCGAATACGTTTTCAGAGCTTTAAAAAATAAAATGGTAGGTACAAAATGAAAAATAAATAAATAAATTTTTGAAATATTCGAATTCAATGTAAATGATAATATAGGGTTTTTTGGTACCTGATTTTAATTACGTTTTCAGAAAATTCAAACACGAAATGGAAAATCCAAAATTAAAAAAAAAAATTTTAATTCGAATTCAGGGAAAATGATTTTCTAGGGTTTTTTTGCCTCTGATTTCGATTACGTTTTCAGAATTTTCAAAAACGAAGTGGCGGATTCAAAATAGGGGCAAAAAAATCAATTTTAGTGAATATGATTTTCTAGGGGATTTTGGGGCTCTGATTTCGAATACGTTTTCAGAGCCTTAAAAAATAAAATGGTAGGTAGAAAATGAAAAATAAATAAATAAATTTTTTTAAATATTCGATTTCAGTGTAAATGATAATCTAGAATTTTCTGGTACCTGATTTTAATTACTTTTTCAGAACATTCAAACACGAAATGGAAAATGCAAAATTAAAAAAAAAATTATAATATTCGAATTCAGGTTAAATGATTTTCTAGGGATTTTTTTTGTCTCTGATTCCGATTATGTGTTCAGAATTTTCAAAAACGAAGTTGCGGTTTGAACATATAGGAAAAAAATAAATTTGAGTGAAGATTATTTTCTAGGGGATTTTGGGGTTTCTGATTTCGAATACGTTTCCAGAGCCTTAAAAACAAAATGGCAGGTCCATAATGAAAAAAATACTTAAAAAAATATTCGATTTAAGTTTAAATGATTTTCGAGGGGTTTTTTGGTCCGCGATTTAAATTAAGGTTTCAGAATTTTCGAAAATTAAGTGTCAGATTTAAAATAGATACCACAAAAATTCGATTTTAGTGAAAATGATTTTCTAAGCTTTTTTGGGGTTTCTGATTTCAAATTAATTTTCAAAAGCTTAAAAGAAATGGCAGATCCAAAATAAAGACAAAATAATTTTTAATTATTTGATTTCAGTGTAAGTGATGTTGTAAGGGTTTTCGGTTCCATGATTTCGAATCCGTTTTTAGAATTTTCAAAAATAAAATGGCCGATCCAAAATCAAGAACTGAAAATTTAAAAAATATCCGAACAATAAACATAATTTTTTAGATGTTTTTTCTGTCTCTGGTTTTAGAAACATATCAAGAATTTAAAAACCAAAATGGCGGATCCAAAATCCAGATTAAAAATCAACAACAAAATTAAATTTCACTGAAAATCCTTTTTTTCTGGCTTTTTTGGGTCTCGTTGCAAATCTGTTTTTAAAAAAATATCCAAACTCAGTAAAAATTATTTTCCAGGTCTGTCTTTTGCCTCTAATTTCGGATCCATATTAAAAATTTGAAAAAATACCGGATCTAAAATCGGGACCAAGAAATTTCACAAATTTTCGATTTCAGTGAAAATGATTTTTTAAGTTTGTTTGGGTCTCCGTTTTCGAATTCATGTTAAGAATTTAAAAAAATGGCAGGTTCGAAGTAAAAAATATATTCGTTTCCTAAAAAATTCCGTTTTTCGGTCTTTTTTGGTTTTTCGTTTTAAATCCGTTTTCAAATTTTTTTTAAACAAAATTGGGGATAGAAAATCGGGATCAAAGAACTGAAAAATATCCGATTTGAGTGAAAATGGTTTTTCAGGTTTTTTTGGGGAATCTGATTTTGAATTCATTTTTCGACTATTCAAAAACAGAATGGCCGTTTTCGATTTCATACTAAGAATTTGAAAAAAAGGCTCGTTGAAAATCAACAAAAGAAAAATAAAAAAATATTTCGTTTTCAGTGAAATTCCTTTTTTCGGTCTTTTTTTTATTTTTCGTTTCAAATTCGTTTCCAAAAAAATTTTTTTACCAAAATTGGGGATAGAAAAAAATACCAAAGAACTGAAAAAACATAGGATTTGAGTGAAAATTATTTTTTAGAGTTTTTTTGGGAATCTGATTTTTAATCCATTTTCAGAATATTCAAAAACCGAACGCTGGATTCAAAATCAAGTCCAAATTTTAAAAAAAAAATATCCAATTTCCGTGGAAATAATTTTTCAGTTTCTTTAGTTTCTGATATCGAATTCGTTTTACAAATTTGAAAAAATTGCGGTTGTGAAAACAAAATCAAAATACTAACAAAAAATATTCGAATTTAGTGAAAACGACTTTTTAGCGCTTTTTTGATTCTCTGATTTCAAATACGTTTTAACAATATTCAAAAACAAAATGGCGGATCCCAAATCGAGACCAAAAAAGTACAAAAATTCAAGATTTCAATCAAAATAGATTTGGAAAACCACCATAAAAGGTTCTTATTGCAATTTGGAAGAAGATAAATATGTTCTTAAAAAGAAGCAGAAAAAAATCTTTTTTTTAACAAAAATAAAAGAGAGTTGAAAAATTATCATTTTCCTTTATTCTATTTTATTTTGGTTCAAAAAAAGAATTTTGTTATTTTCTTTTTTAGGAAAATTTTCATCTTTTTTCAAATTACAACAGGAAAATTTTATAGTGGTTTTCCAAATTTGATTGTTGGATTCTTGGTTTTACTTTCAGGAATTTTGAACCTTAAATAGTATTTAATCTTAAATTGAAATTAAATTAAATTTAAAAAATGAATTTCTAGGGTTTTTTGAGTCTCTGATTTAAAATCCGTTTGCAAGAATTAAAAAAACAATGTAAATCTAAAATTAGGACCAAAAATATTCGATTTCAGTAAAAATAATTAAATCGGACTTTTTTGGGTCTGTGCGTTAAATTGCATTAAAATTTTAAAAAAATTTTTAACAACAAATGCCATAAAAGAAAATATATAAAGCACCACATTAATTTAATTTAAAGTCCTCCCTAAAATTTATTAACATTATCATTTTTTTGAATCGTTACTTTTAATAATTTATTTGAATAATAAATTATTTAAATAATAAATTATATCCCACGGTGGGACAGATGATATTGGTCGCGTGCTGTGAACCTGAAAAAGCACCCATGTCACAATAACAGAAGACATTAATGATCACTCGAAGACAGTCCCCTTTCGCCAAAGAATCTATGATTGAGAGATAACAGACTGCTCGTCGGAATTCTTGAGAGTTTAATACTAATTTAATTACCATGTTCCTAATTAAAGATAAGAAAGAAATAAAAATTAATTTCTAGCATAGGTAATAAAATAGAGGAAAGATCTATAATTCACAGAAAATGGGAGATGTCAATTATAAAAGTGAGAAGGAATGAAAAAAAGAAACTTTTATGTGAATCTTTTAAATAGAAGTAAATTC
>JAWWLR010000155.1:3076496-3089351 GCA_035041075.1 Acraspis erinacei
GAATTTTTCTGAAATTATCATGAGGCTCCCAGTTTAAAAAAATTGTCTTCGAAAAAAACTAGTTTTTCGGACGACAAATGCCTGAATAATGCATTTGTTTATTCAATTTGTTTAAAAAAAAACATCAAATTTATTAAAAAATTATGAATATTTCCGAAATTATCATGAGGCTCCTAGTTTTAAAAAATTGATACAGGAAAAAACGAATTTTTCTAACGACAAATGTCCGAATAATGCATTTGTTTATTAAATTTGTTTATAATATTAACAAAAATAGTCTTAAGAGAAAAATTTTTAATTAAAATATTATTTATAGTCAAATTTCTTGCAATATAACTTTAAAAAACTTTAAATTATTGAAAATTATAGAAAAAAATTTTCAACAACTAATTTGTTTATAATTTTTTTTTATTTATTGTATGATGATGGAATATCTTTATATAACGTAAATCCCTGAAACTTTGACGATTAAAACAATTTTCCTCTTATTGACAATCACCGAGAACGTCAAATAGAAAAAATTTCCATCTTTTTTCTCAATGTTATTTATTTATAAACAAATTGAAAAACTAGATTAAAAATCAGGCTGGACAAATTTCTTTGAAATTTTCTCAGCTTTAAAAAAAACATCCAAATCGGTCCACCGGTTCAGCGGGAATCGTATTTTGAACCAAAAAGTGTACTTTCCCCCCACTGTGGGACGGCCCCATAGACCCCATAGTTAGTGACTCCATGTTGCAGAGAAAGTGGTAAAAAATGGGAAAAATACCTGTAGCCTGTTCCTGATTTTCCCAAGAAAAAACAGCTGGAACCCTAAAACTTGGAAAGTTTCGTTCCGAAGGACCTCGTAAACCTCTATGACGAATGGGAGTCTTTTAAAAGACAATGGGAACTCGTAGCTCAAGACCTTCTCCTCAGGTCCCCGTAATTGAATTCCCTCTACGAGGGTCGATTTTTTCGAAGGAAAAAACAATCGTTTATAGACAAGGAATTTGGGCGAGTCATCGTTGAAGAAGATTGGGCAAACAGAAAAATTGAGAAAGTGTGATAAACTAACATCAATTTTGCCCTGATCCTTCATAAAGAAACACGCAACCTACATTGGTAGTGAGCAACAATATTTCAGATACAAATTAAGAAAAATGTTAATTTATTAATTTAATTCAGAAAAAAATATTTTTTTTCTATAAAAGAAGACTTTTTAACAAAATACTTGAATTTTCAACAAAAATATGTTATTTTTAAAACAATAGTTGAATTTTTAGTCTTAAAAAAATTCCCAAGAAAATGTGTCATGGTTTATATTTCAATAAAAAAAATGAAATTTATACCAAAAAATGATTGATTTTTTCAAACAAAAAGCATGACTTTCTAGAAAAAAATTATTTTTCTACGTAACTGATGCTTTGTTAACCAACACAAATTAAATTGCAAACCGAGAAAGTTATTAGTTTTTTTTACAAAAAAAAAAATTTTCCAATGAAAAAAAACCAATCTTAAAAAATAGAAAAGTTACATAGTCAGTTAAATAATTAATCTTAAACCAAAAAAGGATTTTCCACTAAATAGTTAAATTTACAACAAAAGATATAAGCCTTAATATAAAAAAAAACAATTTGTAGAAATGTGGTTTAAATTTTACCCAAGTAATTGAATTTTCAATTTAAAGAAATTCATTTTCAACGATAAATTTAAATCTGGAACGAAAAAAAAAGATTTCGTAACAACGTGACTAAACCAAATCCTTCTATCAAAATAATTAAATACTCAAACAAAGAAGAAGAATTTTTAACCAAAAAGTTTCATTTCCATAAACAAATGAAGTTTTTAGATGAATTTTTAAATCAAAAAGATAAATTTGCCGAAAAAATAGTTGAAACAAAAAAAATTGAATTTTCAGTCCAAAGAGAGGAATTTTTAACCAAAAAATTATGAATTTTTAACAAAATCATAGAATTCTTCACCATGTAGTGGCATTTTTATCCAAAAAGATAAATTTTCTTTTAAAAAAATGATTTTTTAAAAGTTTTTAAAACAGTACAATTTTAATCCAAAAATCTGATTTTCTTTTACAACAAAAGAATTTTTATTTCAAAACATTGTCATAATGGTTGAATTTTAATCCAAAAATATTTCAGTTGACATTGCAAGATTAAAATATGAATTTTGTAACAAAAAATAACATTCTACGAAAAAATCGAATTTTTAATTGAAAAAAAATTTTATTCAAAAATATGAATTTTGTTTTAAAACAGATACATTTTTATCTCAAAAAAATATTTTTTTAAATAGTTGAACTTTAATCCAAAAGATATAGTATTTGACATTTCAAGATCAAAATATAAATTTTTTAACAAAAAATAAGATTCTCCGAATAAAATCGAATTAATTCAAAGATACGAGTTTTTCAACAATAAATGATGAATTTTTAACAAAATCGTTGAATTATCTAACCAAATAGTTTCATTTTGATCCAAAAAGATTAATTTTCTTTTAAAACCGATGAATTTTTATTTGAAAAAAAATTTCAATAAATAGTTGAATTTTAATACAAAAAATATTCCAGTGGACACTTAAACAATAAAATATTAATCTTTTAACAAAAAATACGATTCTGCGAAAAAAAATATAAATTCTAATTCAAAAATACTGATTAGTTTTTTCAAACAAAAATCATGATTTTTTTAAATAGATGAATTCTCCAATAAAAAGTTGAATTTTACTCAAAAAGATTCATTTTCTTTTAAAAGAGATACATTTTTATTTTTCAAATATATATTTTTTTAAATATTTGAACTTTAATCCCAAAAATATTCCATTTGACATTTCAAGATTAAAATATGATTTTTTTAAGAAAAAATAAGATCCTCCGAATAAAATCGAATTAATTCAAAAATACGAGTTTTTCAACCAAAAAGATAAATTTTGTTTTAAAACAGATGAATTTTTATCTTTAAAATATATTTTTTTTAAATGGTTGAATTTTAATACAAAAAATATTCCAGTGGACATTCCAAGATCAAACTATAATTTTTTTATCAAAAAATACTATTCTGCGAAAAGAATCGAATTTTTAATTCCAAAATAAAAATTTGTGCAATAAAAAATGATGAATTTTTAACAAAATCGTTTAATTATCCACCAAATCGTTCCATTTTTATTCAAAAAGATGAATTTTCTTTTAAAAAAGATGAGTTTATATTTTTTTAAATAAATAAATAAAATATTTTAATTTTAAACCAAAAAATATTCAAATCTACATTTCAAGACCTAAGTATGAATTTTTTAACAAAAAATGATGAATTTTTAAAAAAATATTTGAATTTTCTACCAAATACTTGCATTTTTATCCAAAAAGATGAATTTTAATCCAATAAATATTTCAGTTGACATCTTAAGATCAAAAAATGAATTTTTTGCCAAAAAATAAGATTCTACGAAAACAATCGAATTTTTTATTAAAAAATACGAATTTTTTCAACCAAAAATTTTGAATTTTTAAACAAAATAGTTGAATTTTCTATCAAACAGTTGCTTTTTATCCAAAAAGTTTAAATTAAAAAAAAATAATTTTTAATAGTTAAATTTTAATCCAAAAAAGTTCCAGTTGACGTTTCAAGAGCAATATATTATTTTTTTGACAAACAATAAAATCCTACGAAAAAATATCCAATTTTTATTTTAAAAAAATAATCGTTTTTTCTAAAAAAAATCAAAAATTGTTTACAAAATGTTTTAATTATCTACCAAACAGTTGAATTTTATCAAAAAATATGATTTTTTTTTAAAGAGATGAATTATTATTTAAAAAAATAGTTGAACTTTAATCCAAAAAATATTCCAGTTGACATTTCAAGATAAAAATATGAATTTTTTAACAAAAATTTAAATTCTAAGATTAAAATCGAATTTTTAATTAAAAAGTACGAGTTTTTTAAACAAAAAATTATGAATTTTTTACAAAGATGAAATTTATATTAAAACAGATTAATTTTCAATAAAAAGCGACAACTTTTTTTTGAAAAGTTGTACTTTCATCCAAGAAATATTGAAGTTCACTTGTCAACACTAAGATATATATTTTTAAAAAAAGTCAATTTTCTCCGAAACAGTTAATTTTTCGAAAAAGCAGCAGATCTTTTCCAAATCTGATCAAAATCATTAAAATCTTTTTAAAATATCCGAAATCTATGAAATGTTTGTGGAGTAATTGAAGTTTTTGTGAAGTCTTTGAAATCTTTCCGAAATGTATGCTAAATATTTCAAAGCTTTGCGAAATCTTTCAAAAATCAATGAAATCTTTCTGAAAACTTTGAAAATATTTGAACTATTTCTTAAATATATTTCATAAAATTTTTGACATTTTTGAAATATTTCGAAATCATTGAAGTTTTTGTCGGAAATTATTTAATCCTTTGTGCAATCTTTGAAATATTTGCGAAAAATTTCAAATCTTTGAAAATAGAGCTTAGTACGTCTCATTTAGGCGGTGTACATCTCTCAGTCGCGATTGAGAGCAGTACACCGCCCGAAAGCGGTAGTCCGCCTAGACACCGTACATCGCCTATATACTGTACAGTGTACACCACCCAAATAATGTACACTGCTTATAAACTGTACACTGCCCAGACACTGTCCAAGGCCTAGACACTGTACAACGCCTAGCCACTGTACACAGCCCAGCCAGTGTACAATGCTTAGCCAATGTACGCCGACTGATCACTGTACACCGCCCAGGTACTGCACATCGCCTATAAAATTTACACTGAAATTGCACTGTGCAAGGCCTGTCACTGTACACCGCCCGGATACTCTACATCTTCTATAAAATGTACACTGTCCAGATACTGCATAATGCCTAGTCACTGTACACCGCCCAGTAAATGTACACTGTCCAGTCGATGTACATTGTCTATCAACTGTATACCGCCCAGACACTGTACATCGTCTATAAAATGTACACTGCACATGCACTGTACAACGCCTATTTACTGTATACTGTCCAGATACTGTACATATTCTATAGAATGTACACTGTCCAGACTCTGTACACCGCCTAGACACTATACAACGCCTAGTCACTGTGCAAAGCCCAGGTACTGTACAACGCCTATAAACTGTATAGCGTCCAGACACTGTACACCGCCTAGTTTCTGTAGACCGCCTAGACATATTACACCGTCTAAACGCGACTTGGAGCGATATGGAAATAAGGTTTCGAAAATACATAAAAAGTCAAACATAATCTTTTACTTGCCTAATAAACGAACAAAATTATTCATTTTTTATTTGTTTTCTCGTCTCTGATTTTTATGCGATTTGTCTCTGGGAAGTATGGACGCGAACTTTAGTTGTCTTTCGCGACAGTTTTGTCATTTGCGTCCAGAATGAAGGCACTTGAGTAAGTTATAGTTTTACTGTTTCACGGACCATTGAACTTTACACGAGAACGCGGACAAATCGTGGGAATGCCTAAACGTGCGGTTGTTTTTAGCCATTTTTAGCGTTACTCTAGCCATTTCGATATCGTCCAGACTGCTAATAAAAGTTTTAGTTTCCAGCAAAGACATGGATGAAATTTTAACTTCCGACAGTCCTTTGGTTGACGACGAGAGGGATTGTAAGATGTTATGTGAAGCAAATGTATACTATAAAATAAATAAATAAACCCAAAGATACAATTTAAAAAATCGAGGAAGTTTTAGCAAAGTAGTAAAATTACTTTATATTTATAGTTTAAAAAATTAATTTAAACCCGAAAAAAGAGATAAATTTTTAACGAAGTATTCAAGTTTATCACCAAAAAATATATTTTTAACATATTTTTAATTAATTAAAACTAAAAATTGAAATGCTAAATCTTCAGATGAAAAAGATTATTTCAACGAATTTTTTTTTAAACTATTAGTTTAATTTTCAAACAAAGAAATATTTTTTCAACCGAAAAGATTAATTTTCAACTAAAATAGATTAATTTTTAATCAAAAATGGAATAGGTCAATTTTTAGTCATAAAAATAAATGCATCATTAACAAAAAACTAATTTTTATGATAATAGTTATATATTCAACTAACAAACTAAGTTTTAAACTAAATGGTTGCTTTTTTAATGAAAATGATGAATTTTCAAAAAGATACTGGCATTTTTAATCAAGAAGATTGACTTCCAACTGAAAAAATTGCCAACAAAAAAGTTAAATTTTCAAAAAAAAAACAGCTTTTTTACACAAATACTGACAGTTTTAACCCAACAGATGAAGTTTCAATAAAAAAGAGTTTCCTATCAAAAATCCGAATTTACAAAAAAATACATGAATTTTTAAATAAAACAGACAATTCACAAAATGTGAATTGTCCAACAAAAGGTAATTTTATACTAAATAGTTATATTTTCAAATGTAAAGACTAAAAAACGAAAGACTAATTTTCTACAAAATAATTTAATTTTTAAATAAAAAAAATAATTATGAACAAAATATTTAAATTTTTGAGCAAAACAGAAAATTAAAAAAAAAGATTGATTACATCTTTAGTTATATAAGTTAATTTAAAAAAAACAGTTTCAAGAAAACAGTTCAATTTTCAAACAAAAACCTAAATTTTTTATCAAGCAATAGTATTTTCAACCAAAAAGGTGAATTTCTAATAAAAAAGATTATTTTCCACCAAAAAAAGACAAATTTTCAAGAAAAATCCTACACTTTTGAACAAATTTTTGAATGAAAAGGTTGAATTTTGCACCAAAGAAATAAATGTTCTTTTCTATTAACTATATCATTAGTCGACCATAAAAGAGGAATTTTTAACAATAATCTCGATTTTTGAAAAATAGAATTTATTTTTCAACTGAATAAGATAAATTTTCGCCCAAAAATGAAATAGTTAAATTTTCTTTAAAAAATTTACTATTGCAAACTAATATAATAATAATAATAATAATAATAATACTATCCCTAGCGCTATACTGAAACGGATAGTTATACGGACTAATCAAATTAATTTGCTACAGACAAGACAAATTAAAAAAAAAATTGAATTTCCAAACAATTAGTGTAATTCTAAACGAGAAAATTTTTATTTTTTAACTAAAAATAATATAGTTAAACTTTTAGTTCAAAAAAAAATTTTTAAGGAAATGTTTTAATTGTTAGCTAAATAAATGAATTAAAAAACATAACGAGCTACTGAAAAATATAAATTTTAACAAAATGGATAAATTTTTATACAAATAGTTGAATTTTCAAAATAAAATGATAAAGTTTTAACTCAAGATAGACTAGTAAGATTTTCAGTTAATTAAAATTGAATTTTAACACACAAAAGATGAATTTTTAACAAAGCAGTTAGATTTTCAAAGAAAAAAAATTAATTTTCAACGAAAAATATGAATTTAAAAAAGAAAATAGTTTTCAGGGAAGTGGTTTAACTTTCAGCCAATTAGTAGAGTTTGTATCTAAACAGATGGAATCTAGAACAAAAATGCGAATTTTCAACCAAAAAATTATGACCTCTTAATAAAATTGCTTAATTTGCAACAAGATAATTAAATCTTCGAAAAATAAATAAGATGTTTAGCCACAAAAGATAAACTTTCCACCAAAAATATAACAGTAGATTTTTCAACCAAAAAGAATGAACTTAAAAAAAATTGGGATATTGGGATGCTTACTTTTATTTGCAAATTCCCAACTCTATTTTACAATGTATTGTGAGCCATCACAAATCTGGTTAGGAATTTTTTTTTATGTATTTTGATAAATTGCATAGCGGTCAACCTATAAAATAAGTGACAAACCTGATAGGTCAATCAATTTTAGGTAACTTTATGAAAGCTTAGAAAATAGGTGGCAGTCCATTAGTGCTTATGTTCTTCTCTTATAGCATTAGATACTAGATCTAGAAACAAACCAAATCACATCGAAGATTTATAAAATTTTGGCGCCCCTACAAATTTCCATGATTATTTCTACACTTTTTACAAGACAAATTTTTTTGGGCACTGTCTTTCTCTAGAAAAATGCAGCCCTAACGTCAGCCAATTTAGGAACCATAGAGGCAGTTTCAGACGCTTCTCATCACATGAATTATGTATCAGATACAAGTTATTCTGAACTACTACAAATCTGATTAGAAATTTTTTTCGTTATTGTAATAAATCGTATAGGGGTGAACCTGTAAAAGAAGTGACAAGTCGGGCAGGTAAATAAATTTTATGTAATATTAGCAAACAGTAGAATAAAGGTGGTAGCTCATTAGTTCAGCTAAACAAGTTATGTGTTCTTGTATCTTCTGAAGATCTATCCCACAATTCTTCAACTATGATGCTAAGAACAAACTGGAACCGCTTTGTAGATTTTGTTATGATCTTGTAAATTTGTTGGTGATTGAAGAGTTTTAACCTTTGTTCATCATAATCATCTTTTTCTATAATTATTGTGGTACAAGATACTCGTTCTAAAAACAAAACAAATTAGATTCAAGATTTATCAAATTTGTGTACCCATCCAAGATTCCATAACTATTTCTATACTTTATACAAGACAAATTTTCTGCGGATACTGAAGGATTGTGTTTCGAGATTATTATGAACCGTATAGAGGTGAGGCTGTAAAATTAGTGACAAGTTTAACAGCTATAAATACATTTTATGTAATTTTATCAAAACATGGAAAAATGGTGGCGTTCCATTAGCGCATCTTCTTTTTTAATCTCGTAACTTTGTCGCTCATTCGAAAGGATGACATTTCTTAATTGTTTTCATTTTTCCCTATAATAATTATAGTATTAGATACTATAGCTCAGAAAACAAACAAAATCACAGTTTTCTTTAACCATTATGCTAATTTCATACTGGTTCTGTTTTGTAGATTTTTTAAATCTAGTAAGTATGCTGGTCTTTGAAGAGGTTCAGCATTTTTTAATTATCATCATCTTTCTCTATAATGTCATATTGGTTCCGTTATCCTGTGTTCTGGTATCTAGGAAAGAAAATGCTAATAATGCTAATAATAATGATAAGAGATCAATGCTAATATTGGATCTGTTTTGTAGATTTTTTTTAAATCTCTTAAGCATGCTGGTCATTAAAGAGGTTGAAATTTTTCACTTATAATCGTCATTCTCTATAATAATTGTGGTAATAGATACTAGGTCTGAAAACAAACCAAAGCAGGCTGGAACCGTTACCCTATGTTCTTCTGTCTATTCAGGAACAATCCCACCATTCTTTAACCATGATGCAAAAATTCATACTGGGTCTGTTTTCAGATTTTTTTATAATCTCATAAGTTTGTTTTACAGTGACGTGGTTTGTCATCTTTTAAATATAATCATCTTTCCTATAATAATTGTTGTATATAAGATACAAGGTCCAAAAACAAAAGAAGTCACATGCATTGGTTCTGCTACACTCTGTTCTTGTATCTATTAAAGAATCCACAAACCGAATCACATTGGTTTCGTTACTCTATGTTCTTGTATCTGTTGAAGAAGAATCCCACCTTTCCTTAACCATGATGCTAAGTTCTTACTAGATCTATTTCGTAGGCTTTTTTATAATCTCGTACGTTTGTTGGTTATTAAAGAGTTTTATCATTTTTTAATTATAATCATCTTTCTCTATAATAAATGTAGTATTTTTGTATATTCTCGTGATTTAATTGGACATTAAAGTTGTTTAGCACTTGTTAATTATAATCATCTTTCTTTACCATAATTGTGGTATTAGATAAAAGGTCTAAGAACAAACCAAATCAAATTATTTCCATTAACCTACGCCCTTGTATCTCTTGAATAACAATTCCACCATTCTGTAATCATGATGCTAAGTTCATATGGATCTGTTTTTAGATTTTTTGTCTAATCTCCTAATTTTTGAGTCACTGAATTGGTTTAGATTTTGTTGAATTTAATAATCTTTTTCTATAATAATTGTGGTATTATATAAAAGGTCCACAAACTGAATCACATTGGTTTCGTTACACTATGTTCTTGTGTATTAAAGAAGAATACAACCATTCTTTAACCATGATGCTAAGTTCATACTAGATCTGTTTCGTAGGCTTTTTTATAATCTCGTACGTTTGTTGGTTATTAAAGTGTTTTATCATTTTTTAACTATAATCATCTTTCTCTATAATAATTGTAGTATTCTTTTATAATCTCTTAATTTTATTCGACATTGCAGTTGTTTAGCATTTGTTAATTATAATCATCTTTCTCTACCGTAATTGTGGCATTAGATACAAGGTCTAAGAACACACGAATACACATTGGTTATATTTTGCTATGTCCTTGTATCTCTTGAATAACAACAATGCTAAGTTCATGCTAAGTCCATATGGATCTGTTTTTTAGATTTTTGTTATAATCTCCTACGTTGTTGGTCACTGAAGTGGTTTAGCGTTTGCTAATTATAATAATCTTTTTCTATAATAATTGTGGTATTAGATAAAAGGTCCACAAACCGAATCACATTGCTTCCGTTATCCTATGAGCTTGTGTCTATTTAAGAAAAATCCTCCCGTTCTTTATCCATGATGCTAAGTTTCTACTGAATCTGTTTTGCATAATTTTCGGATTGAAATTTGGTTGGTCACTCAAGAGGCTAAAAATCTGTTCCTTATAATAATCTTTGTCTATAATAATTGTGGTATATAAGATAGATGGCCCAAGAAGGAACCGAATCAGATTGGTTCCTACTCTATTTTCTTGTTCTCTTAAAGAACTATTCCATCATTCTTTAATCATAATGCTAAGTTCACACTAAAGCTGTTTTGTATATTTTTTTACCAATCTCATAAGTATGTTAGCCATTGAAGAGGTTTATCATTTTTAACGCTCTGTAAAAATTGTGGCATTAGATACAAGGTCTGCAAACAAACCAGATCACATTGATTCCAATACCCTATGTTCTTATGTCTTTTAACTAACAATACCACCAATCTTTTACCATTATGCAAAGTTCATACTGTGTCCGTTTTTGAGATTTTTTAATAGATTTTTAAGTTTGTTGGTCATGCAAGTGGCTTAGCGCTTGTTAATTAGGATTATCTTTCTCTATACTAATTGTGATATTAGATACAAGGTCTGAGAACAAACCGAATCAAATTGATTCCATCACTATGTTCTTCTGTTTATTGAAGGATACTCCCAAGATTGTTTAACCATGATGAAAAGTTCATACTTGATCTACTTTGTAAATTTGTTTATAATCTCGTAAGTTTGTTGATTACTTAATTAGAAATTGTTACTTATAATCATCTTTCTCTATAATAATTGTGGTATTAGATAAAAGGTCCAAGAACAAATCCACATCACATGGGTTCCACTGCCCTATGTCCTTGTATCTATTGAAGAACAACTCCATCATTGTCTAATCATGATGCTAATTTCATGCAGGATCTGCTTTGTAGATTTTTTTAATAATCTCGTAAATGTGTTGGTCATTGAAGTGGTTTAGCATTTCTAGATTATAATCACAAAAACTCTATGATAATTTTATTTTTCAATTAGATACTAGGTCTGGAAAAAAAACCAAATCACATTTATGATTTGTAAAATTGTGTTGCCCATCCAAGATTTCCAAACAATTTCTACACTTTTTAGAAGAACAGATTTTGCTCGAATTTTTGGACGTTACCTTTTTTTTCTAGAAACGGCAGCCCTAACGTCAGCCACTTGAAGGACCATAGAGGCAGTTTCAGACGGCTCCTCATCACATGAATTATGGATTCATGAATTATGAAATTGGTAAAGCGTTATTGATCGCACTTCAACACCTGCCGACGCGCAAGTCGCGGTTTACTCTTTAAGCGTAATGGCTCTCACCAACGTGTGTAATATTACGAAAAATTTTCTGGACAGCAATTTTTAACCTCACGAGAAACTCGATGCGAAACTCGCGTGACGTCCAGCAGTTTTCTCTACGCTTCCATGTTTGTTTTATCTCTTTCATTACCTTATTATTTCATTTTATAATCTAGCAGGTAGTTTCGAAACTTTTATAATTACACTCGGAAATGAAAGCCTTTCTAGAAATTGGTTTATGATTAGAGTTTTCCAATGCTCACTCGAAATTTAAATCAGTAAACATTTGACTGATATACTGATATTTCTGAAATAGACTGAAATTTCAGTCATTGCTAATGAAAAAACAATCTTTTAAACAAATTATTTAACCAATCAATATAATCAGATTTTAATTAAAGTTACGGATTATATCAATCAAAATCAATTTAAATAAAATTAAACTACTTTGTTACAATTTTAATTACATTGTTAAAAGTTCATACTCTTTGTTAATGGTTCGTCATTCTAGTGGATTATTTTTAAATTAAACCAGTTTTTTTAGACTTAATTTTTTAAATTAGTTTTTGCTTTAGCCTCAAATTCAATTTTTGGTTAAAAATTACTCGATTTTGGTTGAAAATGCAACAATATTTAATATCTTTGACATTTATTATTTCTATTTTCGGACAAAGGCAAAAATTTCAATTTTTTTTTTTTAGAAAATACTTTAAATCTTTATAATCGAAGAGTATCTCATTAAAGTCATCTTGCTATCGAATTAATTTTTTGTAAAAAGCGAAAAAAGCCTTAGAACTCTCAAGTTTTGTTATTCAAGAGGATTTTAGAAATTAAACGAGGACTAAGAGGAGAAAGGAGGATTGAATAAAAACTAGGACGGACCTTGACCACTGAAAAAAGCGACTATAGTTTATTTAATTATTCAAAAGCTGTATAAAAAAGTTTTATATCACACATTCTTTAATATGTTATCTTTAATTCACGCTAACCAAACTTAAAAAATTCGAGAAATTCCTAATTGGAAAGAAAACTTTTTATCTAGTATCC
>JAWWLR010000155.1:3112180-3124882 GCA_035041075.1 Acraspis erinacei
TCCTTCTTTTTCTTCTTTTTTTTTTGTCTAAAGCTTTTTGTTATCTTGTAGATAACCTTTTTGTGATATTCGTCGCTCAAATTGCCCTACCGTTCAGCAATCTCAAAAATTTAATATCGATTAGACAATAATTCAATGAAATCAAAAATTCCAAACTAAAAATTAAAATTGTATCGAATTCAGGTTTCTTTTTTGTCTAAAGCAACTTTTTTTGTCTGCCAGCAACCCTCTATCTGAAATTCAGCGTGCCAATTTTAGTCGAGCGAATAAATCGTTCCATTTTTCAGCAATTTCCGAAATTCAATATCGATTAAACAATCATTCCACGAAATTTAACGGCAAGTGGCAGCCAGTAGAAGAACGATTCGAGGGTTGGCGATAAGTACAACGCAATAGGAGGCACAAAGGCCGTATATTCTGGATTGTAGGGGTCGTCATTTTGGATGTGATACAGCAAAAATTTTCGAAGAGGGCGAGCGTCTCGATAAAGACGGTCTGTTATACGTACAAGCTTCTATTGTACGAAAACACGAACAGATGTTGATGGATATGAAATAAAATAAAATGAAGATGCGGAAATGCATTAAGGCTTACCTGTGAGAATCCTCGAGGTAATGCTAGATGACTCTTGATTTCTTCACCTGTGTCAGGAGTTCAGAAGAAGCGACAGCTCGTGTCAAAAAATTGTATTTCATCTAGCCATGACTTTCTATTTTAAACCGAAAAATTCAATAACTGATTTTAACATCTCGCAACTCATCCTTGATGGACAAAATAATCAAATAGTTGATGGAGATTCGAGTAATTCTGAAAAATTGATTTTAGAAAGTGAACACGCACGTAGGATGGGGTTTGAGACCCTAAAAGATTATAATTAATTTTAAATAGAAAGGCATGTAGCTTAGTTACCCCTACTAATAATTTTTTGTTATATTTATTTTTTAAACAGTTTTTAAATTTTCTTTCGTTGCAAAATTTTTTTATATACCTGGAGGTCAAGAAAATCGTTCTAATTTGTTGCTGATTTTGATCATTTATTTTTGAAAACAATTATTCCCTTTAGTATTGGAACGAAAAATCTTGGATAATAATGGGCCCACGTAGAGAGTTTTACATGGTGACTTTGTGAAGCTCTTCGCCCAGGGTGTTTGCTGGAGAGATTGATCAGCGAACTGGGCTGGAGCTTAATTTTATAATAATAATAATTCCTCTTTAATTGAAATAACTGGAAAATCCTGAAAAATAGAATTCCCGAAAGAGAAATTATTTCAAAAAGAAAATTACCAAAATATCAGAATCGCGAATTGAATTATTCCGAAATAACAAAGTTCCTGAAAAAATGATAAAATTATCAAATTTAAAAATTTCCGAATAAAAAAAGTCACGACAGAGAAAAAACTGCAATAAATCTTATTAAATTGTTAAGAATACAATAATTAAATATTTTGATGAAAGAATTTTTTTTATGTTTAATGACTGAAAAATCTCCCATCCCAACAAAATTACACAAATTGAAATTCCCAAAGAAAGAAAATATTTAAAATTTCTGAAATTATAAGATTCCTGAAATATAAAAATCCAGATAGTGAAATATTAAAATAATCATTTTTGAAAACAATAAACATTTAAAAATCTGTATTTTATCAATAAATTAAATATTAAATTAAATATTTGGTTGACAATGTACTTTTTGTTGAAAATTTCTATTTTCTGGTCGTAAATTCAAATATTTAAAAAAAAATTCATTTATTTTGTTGAAAACGCGTCGTTTTGATAGAAATTTAATCTTCATGATCAAAAATTCAATTTCCTTTTTGAAGATTCATCTCCTAGGTTGAAAATTTAATGATTTTGTTAAAAAAATCGTATTTCTCGGTTGAAAATTAATATTAGTGGTGAAAAATTGATTTGACTTTAATTTATTTTATAAAAATTCTAATTATTTTGTTTAAAATTAGTTTTCCTAAATTAAAAATCATTTTTCTTTGTAAAAATTTAATCCTCAGTTGGCTAAAAATTCAATTATTTTGTGTAAAAATAGTTTTTTTGTTTGTTGAAAGATTCTCCTGAAATAACAAATTTCCTGAATAATTGATAAAATTATCGATTTTATCAAATTTATAAATAAAAAAAGTTGCGGCAGAGAAATAACCAATCAATGTTATCAATTTATTAAAAATACAATAATTAAATATTTTGATGAAAGAAATTTTTTTATAATATTCAAGAACTGAAAAATCCCCTCTCAAAAAAATTACCGAAATTGAAATGCCCGAAGAAAGAAAATATTAAAAAGAGAAAATTCCTGAAATTATAAGATTGCTAAAATATTAAAGCCTAGATTTGGAAAATTCTTGAATATTACAGAGTTTTAAAAATCCTCAATTATAAAATTTCCATCAGTGTAAATTTCCAGAATTTTTAAAAAGTTGCCAAATTTAAACAAAGTCTTTTTAAAAATCAATAATATTTATTTTTTTCAAATACTATAATGAAATATTTAAATATATTAATAATGTTTAAAACGCTTAAGGTTTAAAAAATTTAATTTTTAACTACTTCATTATTGTGTATTAAACAATTAAATAATATTGTTTGAACAAAAAATTGTATTTTGTAAATGCGGGAATAATATTAATCGAGAATTTTCTAGTTTCAGAAATGGGACAATGTCGAAAATTATATAATTCAACAATTTTTTGTAGAAAAAACAACCACAAAAAAAATTTCTTGGTTAGAAATGAAATTTTTGTTAAAAAATCAAATTTTGTTTGAAAATTTCCCCCGTTTTAATTGAAAATATAACTTTTTGAAAGTTAAATCAATATAACTAGCTTGATTAAAAATCATATTTTTAACTTTAGAATTTAAATATTTGATTGAAAATGAACATTTTTGTTGAAAATTAACTTTTTAAAAAAATTTAACTACTTGGTTGAAAATTCATGTATTGTAATATAAGGTAGTATCTTTCGTAGAAAATTAATCATCATAGTAAAAAAATTATTTACTTTATTTGAAGATTCATCTCCTTGTTTGAAAATTTAATTACTTTGTTCAAAATTAATTTTTTGCTGTGGAAATTAATTTTCAGGGTGAAGAATTCATTTTCTTTGTTAATAATTCAATTTTTTTATTGACAAATATTTTTTTAATGCACCTCTTTTGCTAAAAATTTCATCTTTTTTATTCGAAAAATTAAACTGTTTAATAAAATATTAATCAATTTTAAGAGTTTATCTTTTTTTTTAAGTCTTGCTTTTGTCTTGCAAAAATTTAACTTTTTGTTGAAAATTCGTATTTTTACGAAGAAAAAATAATTATTTAGTTTCTTTAATTCAAATAATTTTTTAAAATTCATGCATTTTGTCGAAAACTCGTTTTTTTGAATGAAATTTAATCCTCATGATAAAAAATTAATTTCCTTTTTGAAGATTCATCTCCTAGATTGAAAATTTAATTATTTTGTTAAAAATTAGTTCTTCCAAGCGACAACACATCTTTTTCATAGAAAATTCATCCTCAGGGTGAAAATTTCATTTTCATGATTAAAAATTCAATTATGTTGTGGAAAAATAGCTTTTTTGTTTGTCGAAAGAGAATATTTGAAAAAGAAAATTACCAAAATATCAGAATCTCGAATTGGATAATTACAAAATAATAAAATTCCTGAATAATTTATAAAATTATCGAATTTAAAAATTTCCAAATAAAAAATTCACGGCAGAGAACATATGCAATCAATATCATTAATTTATTAAAAATAAAATATTACAGAGTTTTAAAATCGCTGAATTATAACATTTCCAAAACTGTACAATTCCAGATTTTAAAAAGTTCCCCCATTGAAACATCAACAAATTGTAATAAATAATATTTGTTTGATTTCAAATACAATAATTAAATATTGAAATCAGAATTCTTAAAAACTTAAAAAATTAAAAAAATGCTTTTTCTATCAAGATACTTCATTATTTTATAATTCGACAATTTTTTGTCGGCAATTTTTATATTCAGAAATTTTCAAATTCGATTATATTAAAAATCTTTGCGCAGTTTATTATTCACAAATAGTAATCTGAATAAATTGGTTGGGAATCAAAATTTAAAAAAATTTCTTGATTAAAAATGAATTCTTTTTTAATAAATCAACCTTTCAGTAGAAAATATAACTATTTGGTTAAACAATAAAATTCAGCTGTTTAATCAAATATTCGAATTTTCAGCTTGAATAATCAATTATTTTGTTAAAAATGCATTTTTTGTTGCAATTTAACTGCTTGATTAAAAGTAAAACTAAATTAATAAATATTTATTATTTTCATCAAAGATTCATCTGTTTACTTCATAATTTAATTGTTTTGTTAAAAAAACTTTTAATTCATCTCTTTTGGCAAAAATTTGTTTTTAGTTTTGTTTAAAAGTACAACAGTTTCAATTAAAATTTAGCTTTTTTGATTTAGGATATCCCCAGTTTCAACCAAAAAGTTGAATTTTCAAGTCAAAAATGATTTTTGAAAAAAATAGTTAAAATAACTATTTTGTTCAAAAATCATCTTTTCAATTTCAAAACTTAACTATTTGGTTAAAAATAAACTGTTCCGACGAAAATGAAGCTTTCTATTGAAATTTATTAAATTTATTGTTACCCTTTCCAAATGTTACATTGTTAATTTCAATAATTATTTTTTGAATATAGAAAAAGATGATAAAAATGGACTGAATAGAATATAATTTAACGAAATAAAAAATTTTATTTTTAAAAACGTTCGTTCTTTGTTCACTGAATATTTTAAAAACATTTTTTTGATATTATTAAGGTTCCTGTTCTTTAAAATAAATAAAAATTAATTTTTAACTCTAAAATCGAAGAAATATAATTTTTGCCAATTCAAAATCTCATTTATCGCGAATATGAAGAAAAATAGGAACAGTAGTTCATGCTTCAACATTTTTCAGCTTTCTGAAATCTATTAAATTGTACCTTTTCCAGATGTTTATTTTGTGGAATTCAATACATTTTTTAAAAAATATAGAAAAAATTTATAAAAATCGATTAAAATACAATTTAGTTTAATGAACTTTAATGCTTTATTTGTAAATAATTTTGTTTTTTGTTCATGGAAGATTTAGAAAAAAAAAATTCCATGAGATTGTTAAGGTTCCTAACCTTCAAAGTAAAGAAAAATTGGTTTTTATTTATAAAGTTGGAAAAATATAATTTTGACAGATTCAAAATTTCATTTTTCTCGAGAAATACGCAAAGTTTGAAAAGCAGTTCATATTTCTGAATTTGTCAACTTCCTGAAATCTTATAAATGGTACCGGTTCCAGATGTTTGAATTGTTGGATTCAATAAAAAAATTTCAAAAAATATTAAATATAATAAATAAATAAATATAATTTAGAAAAAGTCATTAAAAATCGACTTATGTTTGTTGAAAAAGACAAAATAAACATCTGGTGAGGCTATGATTTTCTATATTTCAGGAACTGGGACGAATTTGAATATTTATGCTCAACTTAAAACAAAAAGTTAAAAAAAAATCTTGCTATCGTCAAACTAAATTCTATTGTCGTCGTTTTACTAGATTTTTCATATTTTAAAAAAAATTGTGGTCAAAACCCACAAGATGTACATCTGGCAATGGTGCATTTTCATATATTTCAGGAAGCTGAACAATTTTGAAATATGAACTGCTGTTCATATTTTTATAATTCTCGAGAAAAATGATATTCTAAATCGTTAAACATTATATTTCTTTAAACTTCGAGATAAAAATTAATTTTTCAAATTTTTGACCTAAAATAAGCGTTTTAAAAAATAAAATATTGATGTTACTAAAACTAAATGCTATTTTAGTCGTTTTTATAGATTTTCATACTTTTTTGAAAATTGTTGTTAAAACGCACAAGATGTACATCTGGCAAGGGTAAATTTCTATATATTTCAAGAAGCTCAACAATTTTGCACTATGAAGTGCTATTCAAACTTTTCGGAAAAAGTGTGATCTTGAATCGATAAAAATTATAGTTCTTCAATATTAGAGATAAAAATTATTTATTCTAAACATTAAACTAAAAACCAAAGATTTTAAAAATAAAATCTTATTTAAAATGTATTTCAAGAAAAGATTTAATTTTAAATAAAATATTCATCATCGTCAAACTAAATGCTATTTCATTCGTTTTAATAGATTCTTATAGATTTCTTTTATTTTTGACAAAACCCACAAGATGTACATCTGGTAAGAGTGCATGTTCATAGATTACATAGGAAGCTGAAAATTTTTGAATTGTGAACTGCTAAATAAATCTATAATAAATAAATCAATCTAAATTGTTAAAAATTATATTTCTTTAAATTTAGAGATAAAAATTAATTTTTCTACATTTTGACCTAAATCCAACGTTTTTTAAAAATAAAACCTTGATATTCCTTAAACTAAATGCCATTTTCGTCGTTTTAATAGATTTTCATACATTTTTAAACATTTTTGTTAAAACCCACAAGATGTACATCTGGCAAGATTAAATTTTCCTAGATTTCAGGACGCTAAACAATTTTTAACTATTAACTGCTAATCATACTTTTCATAGTTTTCGAAAAAAAGTGAGATCTTGAATCAATAAAAATTATATTTCTTCAACATTAGACAGAAAATTATTTTTTCTACACGTTAAACTAAAAACCAACGTATTTAAAATAAAATCTTGATGCTCCTCAAAATAAATGGTATTTTAGTCGTTTTAATATTATCATACTTTTTTTAACATTGTTGTTAAAACTCACAAGATGAACATCTGACAAGGGTACATTTTCATAGATTTCAGGAAGCTGAACAATTTTTAACTATGAACTGCTACTCATATTTTTCATAGATTTTGAAGAAAATGAAATTCTGAATCGAAAAAAATTATATTTCTTTAACTTTAGAGAAAAAAATAATTTTTTTTACACTTTAAACTTAAAACCAACGTTTTTAAAAATAAAATCATATTTAAAATGTATTTCAAAAAAATTTAATTTAAAATAAAATATTCATCATCGTCATACTAAATACTATTTCAGTCGTTTTAATAGATTTTTTTATTTTTGACAAAACCCACAATATGCACATCTGGTAAGGGTGCATGTTCATAAATTACATAGGAAGCTGAAAATTTTTGAAATATGAACTGCTGTTCATATTTTTATAATTCTCGAGAAAAATGAGATTCTAAATCGTTAAAATTATATTTCTTTAAACTTAGAGATAAAAATTAATTTTTCTACATTTTGACCTAAAAAAAAAGTTTTTAAGAATAAAATCTTGATGTTCCTCAAACTAAATGCTATTTTAGTCGTTTTAATAGATTTTCATAATTTTTTGAAAATTGTTGTTAAAGCTCACAAGATGTACATCTGGCAATGGTACATTTTCATATATTTCAGAAAGCTGAACAATTTTGTACTACGAACTACTATTCATACTTTTCATAGTTTTCGAAAAAATGTGAGATATTGAACCAATAAAAATTATATTTCTTCAACATTAGAGACAGAAAATTATTTTTTCTACACATTCAACTAAAAATCAACGTTTTTAAAAATAAAATCTTGATGTTCCTGAAAATAAATGCTATTTTAGTCGTTTTAATAGATTTTCATACTGTTTTGAAAATTGTTGTTAAAACTCACAAGATGTACATCTGGCAAGGGTAAATTTTCATATATTTCAGGAAGCTGAACAATTTTGCACTATGAACTGCTATTCATACTTTTCATAGTTTTCGAAAAAAAATGAAATTCTGGATCAATACATATTATATTTCTTCAACATTAGAGACAGAAAATTAATTTTTCTACACATTGAACTAAAAATCAACGTTTTTAAAAATAAAACCTTGATTTTCCTCAAAGTGAATGCTATTTTAGTCGTTTTAATAGATGTTCATACTTTTTTCAAATTTTTTGTTAAAACTCACAAGATGTACATCTGGTAAGGATACATTTTCATAGATTTCAGGAAGCTGAAAATTTATTAACTATGGACTGCTATTCATATTTTTCATATTTTTTGACAAAAATAAAATTCTTAATCGATAAAAATTATAATTCTACAACATTAGTGACAGAATATTAATTTAAACACTTTAAACTAAAAAAACGTGTTTAAAAATAAAATGTTAAAGTTCGTTAAACTAAATGCTACTCAATTCGAGTTTTATCAATGTTTTCTATATTTTTGGAAAAATGTATTAAATTAAAAAATATAAATATCTGAAAAAAATTTAATAGATTTCAGGAAGCTGAACAATATTAAATTACTGATATTCATATTTTGCAAAATTATCAAGAAAAATTAGATTTTTATTTGTTAAAAATGAAAAAATTAAAAATATGAATTAAAAAAAAGTTATAAATAGTGACCTTTTTCAAAATAATGCCATAACTAAAAAAAAGTATCAAATAGTGTCAATAGTCGCTTGATTGCAAGCTCTGAACTGTTTTAAAATTCCGATATTATAACGAAATAAAATTTTTATAAACTAGACTGATTAAAATTCCGGCATAAAAATCATGGGTAATAAAAGACAAAGAATCGCAAAGTTTAGCGGTGCTTTCATCTCGCTAATTTGGCACCGTCAACGATGCCATGTGTCATTCTCGTTTCTAATGACTCACGGGCACCAGCTCTCTTTAATTTACCCCCGGACACGGTCCTTTGGGCTTCATCGTCTGTGGCATTTTTTAAACTCTTTTTTTATATTCCCTTTAAAAAATTCCAGCTGAAAGAAACTGCTTGAAACTAACTACAAAAAAGTGAATATAAAAGCAAAAAACTAAAGGAATTCTCAGCTAAGGACAATATTTTATGGAGTTGCAAATGTCTGGATTATTCTCTGAAGAATTTATTTATTGAAACTTATTTATTATAAAAATTATATGTATATTACATAATTTAAAATAATTTTTAATTCGTCTGTTTTTATTTAAACAATAAAAATTCTTAAAATTTTACTAATGAGCAAACAAATTATAACAAATTATTTTATTGATATAGTTTTTAGAATTGAACCACAATAATAATTTAAAATCTTCTGTTTAAAAAATTATGATAAAAGATACAATTTTTGAAAAAAATTGAAAATCAATTTTGTTTTAATTCAGTGGATTGTAAATTTTCAAAAAGGTTTCGAAATTAAATAATTTTAACCAAAAATACTAATAAATTGACTAATTTTTAATTTTTAAAACCTTCATAAATTAATCAATTTTTTAATTATATCAGTTGAAAAATTTGATCTCTTTCTTATCCCAATTCTTCACAGCGAAAAAATTTTTAATTTCAAACATTTAAAATTAAATAGTTTCACATTAAAGCGATATAAATGAGAAAATTGCAATTAATTTTAAATTTAAAAATTCAAAATTATACTTCAGTAAATTCAATGCTTAAAAATTTATAATTTAAATTGATGAATTTATTCATATTAAATTCTTTACAATTAAACCGTTTTTTAAAATATTTTTACAATTATTCATTTAAAAAATGTTTGAATCTTTAATCAGAACTAAATAAGAAATTTTTTATTTTTTTAAATTTCAAATGGCACAATTTTAAAAGGTATTTTGTTCCATTTTAATTAGATAAAATAAAAAATTATTCCATTTAAATGTCATTTTACATGAAAAAAATTTCGTTATCTAATTATAAGATTTTTCAGAAAATTAAAAAAGTTCCTTGAATATTTTAGATGTGTCAAGAAAGAATGTACAAGATTTTCAAGAATTTTTTTGTATTTCTAAGGACTTTAAAAAAATATTAGCAAAATTTCGAGTATTTTTAAAAGATATTTCAGAATTTTGGAAGAAATAAGAAATTATTTTATAAATTTTCGGGAATGTTTTCAAGTTCTGAAATGTTTTTAATTTATTCAAAACCTCTAAAGTTCCTAAAAATATTTTTAACTGACTTTAATTTTTCCTAAAATTTTGAAAAATAATGAAATATTTAAAAATCCCTTAAAATTTTCTCCATTTTGCCAGGAACATTAAGACAAAAATTTTATTCTCTTAAAATCTTTCGAAATTCTTTTAAAGCTTCTAAAGTGATTGTCCGAAATGTTTAAAAATATATATTTTTTTAATGTTTTAAATCTCATAAAATCTTCTAAATATTTCTTGAATTTAATCGATTTTCGTTTTCATTTTTGAATCCTACTAATTTGAAACATCTTGCTTTAAAATCTTCTACACTCTTTTTTGAAATTTTAAGAAATCATTTGAAATGTTTTGAAATCTTTTTCTATCCTTTTTAAGGCTCATTTTTCCAAATGAAAAATTATTTAAAATTTTCCCATGAATCTTAAAAAAATTCTTTTTTTTTATCTTTCCAGAATTTTTAAGCCTTCTCATCTTTTAAATTAAAAATTTTCCTAGAAATCTTTAAGAAATGTAATATCCTGAAATCTCCTTCAAGATTATTCACAAGTCATTTTTAGTAAAAAATTAATCTTCGTGGTTAAAAAAAACATTTTCTTTATGAAGATCTCTTTGGTTGAATATTTATCTCTTTTAATATACAAAGTTTGGAATTTGTTTTTAATGAGATGTAAACATTCTGTTGAAAAATCAAGCATTTGGTTAACAAAAAACATTTAGTTGAAAATTCATATTTTTCGTTAAAAAATAAATATATTCTTGTTGAAAATTCATGTATTTTGATGGAAAATAGTCCTTTTTGTTGAAAATGCATCTCATTTAGTATAAAGATTTTTGTTGGAAAAGCAATTATTTGAAAAAATAATCAGTTTTTGTTGGGGTTTAACTATTTTTTTAAATAATATTTTTTGAGACTTTAAAAAATTAAGCATTTATTTAACAAAAAATTTAGTCAAATTTAGTCAAAAAATCGTCTTTTTGCCAGTTTGACAGTCTTTTCTAACAATTCGGTAGAAAATTCAATAATTTGGTTGGAAATTATTATTTTTTGATTAAAGATTTAACTAATTTGTTAAAATTTCCTTTTACCTCAATTTTTTTTAATACTTTGACCTTGAAATTTAACTATACTTTGTTAAAAATTGAACTACCTTAGTAAAATGCATCTCTTATTTGTTTAAAATTCCATAGTTTTAAATAAAAATTATTTTCATTGGTCAGAAGTTTAATTATTTTCTGAAAAACTCATTTTTTATTAGTGTGTGTATCTAAATAATATTTAAAAATTCTAAGTCAGCCATTTTTGTTTTAAATTAAATTTTTCTGTTTGCAAATTTTGCATTTCAAAATGCAATTGTTTTTGGATAAAATTTAATATTTATTGAAGAATTGACCAAGAACCGAACTTTAAATACCAATGTTTAATATCGTTCTTTAGTAAATTTGTCAACAAATCTTTGAAAAATAAATTTGAGAAAAGACAACTTGTGTAACAGAATTGTAAAAAAGCTTAAAAATGAGAGAATACACATGAAATTAATTTAAAATTCATATTTTTTTGTTTGAGGATGAAGTTTTTTTATTTAAATTTCTACTGTCTTCTGAAAATTCACCTTTTTGGCTTAAGAATTTGACTTTTTAAAAATAAAAATTGCATTATTTTGTTGAAAATAAGTCTATTTTGCTTGAATGTACAACTATTTTGTTGAAAAATCGTCTCTTTTGGTAGAAAATATTAATCAATACTAAAAATTAAGCAGTTTTAATGTTAAAATTTAGAGGAAAAAATATAATTTTTGAACAAAATAGTTCAATCTTTTTAACTGGTTGGTTCGACTGCTTGGTTGAAAATGAAATTATCTGTTGAAAATATACTTTTTTGCTTAATTCATGTTTTTGGGTTAAAATTTTAATTACCTGGTCAAAGATTCACGTATTTTGTTAAAAACTCTTTATTTTGTGGAAAATTATTCTTCATTGTCAAAATTTCATTATAGTGGTAAAAATTTATTTTATTGATTAAAAATTGTCATAGCTACCCAACAGGCGTATTGAGTAATAGTAACACTATTGAGTAGCACTACGAGTGATGTACGATATTTCATTCGAAATCAGCAGTCCTCTCCTAGGGATTCTTGGTCCTAGATTGGTTATCTCGAAAATCATTTTTTTTTTACTTTAATCAATAATTTGTTTGAAAATGAGCTTTTTTGTTGAAAACAGTCGAATTTTCTGATTGAAAATTCGACTGTTTCGTAAAAAAATCGTCTGTCTAAAATGAAAATCGCTTAAAATTTTTCTAGATTTATATTTTTTTCCGGCTGAAAATTTAACTATTTTTTGGAAAATTCTTTCGCTTTTCTTGGCTAATGATAAATTTTCACAACTGAAAATTTAGTTATATTGATGAGAATTAACTATTTTTGTTGGAAATTTGTTGTTGATAGTTCATATCTTCTGGTTGTAAATTACAACTTTTTTATACAAAATTGGTCTTTTCTGCCTAAAACTTTAAAAATTTGTTAGCAAACATAACTATTTTTGTTTAAATTTGGAAAATTTCTGTAAAGAATTAATATTTTCTGGTAGAGAATTCTACAGCTTTGTAGAAAATTGTTTTTTTGCCTAAAATTTAAAAAAAAAAATTTTATTTTTGGTAGAAAATTTGTCTTTTTTGTTTCTATCTATTTTGCTCGAAATATTTAAATTTAAATGTTTTTTGGAAATTCAACTATTTTTTTGAAAATTTATCCAGTTTGGTGAAAAATTGTACA
>JAWWLR010000155.1:3140371-3169158 GCA_035041075.1 Acraspis erinacei
GAATCTATTTTCCTGGAAAGAAATTTTTAAACTCAAAATTTAACTATTCCATTTTTTGCTTAAAATCAAAACTTTTTTGTTTAAAATCAAAACTTTTTTATTGAAATGTAGTCCTTCTGAACTGAAGTCATCTTTCTTGTTTGAAAATTAACTTTTTTTGATTGAAAATTCAACTGAAAAAATAGTTTTTTCTTGATTTTAAGAAACTGGATTGAAAAAAGCTCAAATTTGGTTACATTGTTTATTTTTTGACGAGATACTAAAATAAAATATTCTAGGGAAAGCAAACTGAAAGTTGAGCCGCGAAATGGGAATTTCAGAGAATTTTCTCGAGAGAACAGACCTAGGAGAGAATCTGGAATTTAATTTTTATCTTCAGGCCAAAAAGAAAATAGGTAGTAAAATATATTTAATATTGCGTCCATAACTCTCCGGGAAATTTCAAAATTGCGAGAAGGAAAAGCATCAAGTTTGACTCCTGGGGATTAATAGCTTAGTCCTGGATTAAAATTTGTAAGCCCAGCTCTCCAGAGGAGAAGCTGGAAGTTAAATCCCAAACATCAACTTGTGTGTTTATAAGCTGATTATTTTATCAATATACGAGTAGATGTACTTGTGGAGGAAAACAGGAGAAGATTAGGAAAGTAATATTCACGGAAAATTAAGATTTTTTTATTAATTTATTTTTTTTATGCATAATTTTTTGAATTTCTCGAAAGTATTTGTCAAATCTTTAAAATGTTTGTGATATCTTTGTTAAATTATTGAAATCTTTGTCAAATATTTTAAGTATTTTATAAATAATTACTAACATTTTTGAAATGATAGCGATCTTTAGTAAATTTTTTAAATCTTTGTGAAATCTTTTAAGCATATCCGAAATCTTGATGAAATAGTTTAAATATTTGTAAAGTCTTTGAATTCTTTGGGAAATAATTGAGATGTTTATAAAATATGGAAAATATTTTTGAAATTTTTGATATATTTTTGAAATTGTTGAAATATTTAGGAAATCCTTGAAATATTTGAAAAATATTAAAAATATTTTATAATATTTGTGAATTTATTTAAATCTTTGGGAAATCAATTAAATATTTCTGTAATCTTGGAAAATATTTAGAATATTTTCGAAACCTTTTTCGAAATTATTAGAAAATCCGTGAAATCATTGGGAAATATTTTAAATCTATCCAAAATCTTTGTGATATCTTGGCGAAATATTCGGTAATATTTGTAAAAATGATTGATATCTTTGTGAAATCTTTGAAATCTTTGTGAAATCTTACAAAATCTTTAAAGTATTTATTTATTTATTTTTCGAAATGATTGAAATATTTGTGAAATCATTGGGAAATATTTGGTAATATTTCTAAAAATTATTTAAATCTATGTGAAATCTTGTAAAATCTTTGAAATATTTTTGAAAAATATTTCGAAATTAATTGAAATATTTGTGAAATCATTGAGAAATCTTTTAATTCTATCCGAAATCCTTGTGATATCTTGGCGAAATATTTGGTAATATTTGTAAAAATGATTGAAATCTTTGAAAACTCATTGAAATCTTTGTGAAATCTTTGTGAAATCTTACAAAACCTTTGAAATATTTTTGAAATATTTTTCGAACTGATTGAAATATTTGCGAAATCATTGGGAAATATTTCGTAATATGTGTAAAAATGATTGAAATCTTTCTGAAATTTATGGAAACTAATCGAAATCTTTGTTAAATCTTTGAAATATTTTTGAAACCTTTCTTGAAATTATTGAAATATCCGTAAAATTATTGGGAAATTTTTTTAATCTATCCGATATCTTAGTGAAATCTTGGAAAAATATATGAAATACTTTTGAAATATTTGGTAATATTTTTTAAAATGATTAAAATCTTTGTGAAATCTTTGGAAAATCATTGAAATCTTTGAAATATTTTTGAAAAATTTTACGAAATTATTGAAATATTTGGGAAATCTTTGCTAAATATTTGGTAATATTTGTAAAAATGCTTGAAATCTTTGTGAAATCTTTGGAAAATCATTGATATCTTTGTGAAATCTTGTAAAATGTTTGAAATATTTTTGAAACATTTTTCAAAATTATTGAAATATTTGTGAAATCATTGGGAAATCTTTGCTAAATATTTGGTAATATTTTTAAAAATGATTGAATTTTTTGTGAAATCTTTGGAAAATGATTGAAATTTTTGCGAAATCTTGTAAAATCTTTGAAATATTTTGAAAACCTTTCTTGAAATTATTGAAGTATCCGTGAAATCATTGGGAAATCTTTTAAATCTATCCGATATCTTAGTGAAATCTTGGCGAAATATATGAAATACTTTTGAAATATTTTGTAAAATTTTTCAAAATGATTAAAATCTTTGTGAAATCTTTGAAATATTTTTGAAACCTTTTTCGAAATTATTGAAATATCCGTGAAATCATCGGGAAATCTTTTAAATCTATCCGATATCTTTGTGACATCTTGACGAAATATATGAAATACTTTTGAAATATTTGGTATTATTTTAAAAAATGATTAAAATCCTGGTGAAATCTTTGGAAAATCATTGAAATCTTTGAAATATTTTTGAAATCTTTTTCGAAATTATTGAAATATTTGTGAAATCATTGGGAAATCTTTGCTAAATATTTGGTAATATTTTTAAAAATGATTGAAATCTTTGTGAAATCTTTGGAAAATCATTGATATCTTTGTGAAATCTTGTAAAATTTTTGAAATATTTTTGAAACATTTTTCAAAATTATTGAAATATATGTGAAATCATTGGGAAATCTTTGCGAAATAAGTGTAAAAATGATTGAAATCTTTGTGAAATCTTTGCGAAATCTTATAAAATTTTTGAAATATTTTTGATACATTTTCCGAAATTATTTAAATCATTGGGAAATCTTTGGGAAATATTTGTTAATATTTCTAAAAATGATTGAAATCTTTGTGAAATCTTTGGAAAATCTTTTAAATCTTTGCGAAATCTTATAAAATCTTTGAAATCCTTGGAGATATATTATATCTATCTGAAATCTTTGTGAAATCTTGGCGAAATATTCGAAATCTTTGCGAAATCTTTGGGAAATTATTGAAATCCTTTTAAAATATTTTTGAAGTATTTGGTATATATTTTAAATTTTTTAAATCTTTAAAAAATCATTAAAGTCCTTGTGAATTCTTTTAAAACTATCCGAGATCTGTGAGATAGTGAAAATCTTTCTGAAATTTTTAGAAAATCATAGCAATGTTTTTGAAATTCTGAAAAGCTTTGCAAAATATTTTAAATATTTGGGAAATCTTTGTGAAATCTTCGGAAATTTTTGAAATCTTTGTTAATATTGGTAAAAATAATTGAAATCTTTTGGAAATCATTTATGTCTTTGTAAAATATTTTAATTTTATCCAAAATCTTTGCGAAATATTTGAAACCTTTCGGAAATCATGAAAATATTTGTAAATATTTTCGAAATATTAAAAATGTTTGGTAATATTTGTGAAACTATTGAAATAATTGCGAAATCATTGAAATCTTTTTGCAATCTTTGCGAAATATTTATAAAATCTTCCTGAAATCTTCAGAAATCTCTGAGAAATATTTTTAATTTTTTTTTAATATTTGGCAATATTTTTGAAATTGAAATCTTTGTCAAGTCTTTAGCAATATGAATCTCATGCGTATATTTAGTATTATTTATTATTTACTATTTATTGTATATTCTTGTTAATATTTAAATACGATTTGTATTTATTATATTTATATATTATTATTTTATATAAAAATTGTACCGTTTAATATTATACGTCTATTCTTCTCCTGCCCCCACCTAGAGAAAAAAAGGCTCCGCCACTTCTGGTTTTATGTTGCAAAAAACAATAATTGAAAAATTATAATTACCTTTGCGCTACCTCTGGAGGACTTGGAAAAGACACTGTCCTGATCGCTGCTAACACTAGGCACAGGCATGGGTACTGCATAGTCGTAGGTTGCATCTGTAACAAAAAAAGAAATGCCCGAATGTTATGCGATTCTCATTAATGCCTAAATATGCTGCCAATCGAGCAATGCCCATTTGATTGTCTCATAATCTGACTTCCATACTGCTATCACTGACCGAAATAACTCTCGGTCGTGCATAGTCGCACCTAGTCGCACCCGGTCGCACCTAGTCGTACATGGTCGCACCTCTGATTTTTTAATCAATAATTGAAAAGTCAGAGGAGCTTGTAATATTAATTCTTGGCATACCATAGCTTAACAGATCTGAGAGTAATTTAGCCTAGTATTTCAAGAATCTGGACTCACCGGACTGTTCAATGTTGTCGTGCAGGTCCTTGTTGTCTATGACGACAGTACTGTATCCGTAGTACGCAGTATGTGGCTGCTCTCGGTATTTGTTCTCGTGAAAGGGTTCCTGGTATTCGTCTAGTCTGACGTCACCAAGAAGCCGATCGTTCAAGTCTCGAGGAAGGGTGGTGAGTTTGGCGCCTGAATACCTGTCATCGAGGTCCTCGACCCTATAAGTCATCAGTGATGGATCTTTCTCGGTCGTGCCATAAGCGGACTCTGAAGACAAATGATGATGATTTCCTGAGGGAATGGCGCTTTTCGCTCCTAGAGGACTCGCAAAGTTCTTTCGCTGTCTGTGCCGACTCACGATCAGAAAGATTGCTACAGCTAAGAGGAGAATGACCGCTGTCAAAACTCCTATTATCACAGCCATGTAGGTGGGATCGTCTTGTTTCGCAGTGGAAACAGGTACTTCGGCTTGAAGAGGCGTATCGCGAGCCGAACTTCTATCCTTTATCCGAGGTGCTTCCGTTGAAGGAGGCATTTCCGGAGTAAAGTTTCCATGAGCGACGTCTGTAATGACAAAATAAAAATCGCGGCTTGAGTTTATGTGCATTGTTTGTGGTTATTCGAAAGGGAATAACAGTCAATGCCAGTTAATCAATTTGATCAACTGCCCGTCATGAATTTGCATGTGTAGCAACTTTCAAGGTCATGTTATGAATTGAAGTCGACGCAAAAAATTCGAGAAATTCTTGATTTAAAATAAAAAAGTTCTCATGTGGTATATTCTCAACAAAGGGTCAAAAATATTTCTATTAGGGGTCATTCGATGCGAAAGTTCATAAATTTTCAAAAGTTTTTTTAAGCAAGTTTATCATTTTTTGTTTTGTTTGAACGAGTACTTGCGTTTCAAGTCAGGAGTGATTTGTAGTACCGCTCACGCTAGCCGTGTAGATAATTTCCGACGGTAGTGTATGTTGTATATTATATTTGTGAAGAAGAGAATTTCTATATTATTAGATTGCTTTCAATAACTTGACTCCTTGTTCCCCATAAATAAAATAAAAGCCAGACAAATTTATGAAGACTTTCAGCTCTGGCTTGGCAGCTGTCTAAATTTTGCATCGTGTGTTCAGTGTTCCACTTTCGATTCGTGATGCTGCAAAGCATCCTTCATCATGGAGAGTAAGTCGTGAAGTTGTACTCACCAGAGTCAAAGGTGATCTCGCTGATCATAATCCAGCGCGAGGCGAACCCAAACTTCAGTTTGACGAACTTTCCGATGCGATGGTGCAGCTTAATCGTGATATTTCTCGAGGTCTCGAAGATCCTATCCTCAATTGTCTCATATACGATGGGATCACCATAGTAGTATTTACCACCCATGCTGAACAGAATGCTCACTTCGGAAAATACCTAAAACATAGAAAAAAATCACCTCGTTTAAATACGACTAGCAATTATGATTCACACGATAAGTTTCTTATTATCAGTCAACTTCTAAATATCAATTTTTCAGGGTGGCTTCTAAAAACAAAAAGACAAGTTTCTGGTAATTTTCTGGTTAAAAAATAAATTAAATTCAAGCTAAATAATTTTCAATTTATCAGAAACTTGTCAGGCAAGTATTAAATAGTGTCAATAGTAGCGTCAGTTCGAGCTTTGAATGAAAACTTTGAACTTGTGCTCAGTGGTCTGGCAAATCAATAACAACTTATATATAATGCTAGTGGATGTTAGGGATCAATTAGAGAAATTAGTTTAATGCAATTACTATCACGGAGACTGATTGACCTTTTCTGATGCAATTAGATGAATGGCTGAATAGAATTGATTCTGATATAGGGACTAAGTTGGACCCTCTTTCATGCAGATATTTAATTAAATCCAAATTTGTTATTGCATTTAAGTAGCTTATTACCAAAGACTAGATATCTAAATCTAGAGGAAATTGGATCAGTTTCAATCAGCTTTCACTTCCTCTAGACTCAACTAACGAAAGAAAATCAGGCTTATCGAGTTAGCCGGCTCTTTAAAGCATCACTCCAAATGATTTCCTTCTGCCAACGCAGCTAACCGGTTGGTCGTTCGCAGCGATCCAACGCTGATTACAACAATGACAGCAACGACCTCGATAATGGCAAACCGTAGGTAGGTCTGGAGAAGCTCAGAATCGCGTCGTGGAGGAATGCTAATTCGCTCGAGACACGATCGTATGATAGTGACTGAGCGAGGCACAGAACTTGGCGGCGGGGTCTGGTGGGTGGGTGTCCCAGGGAGGGGGAGTCAGAGAGATTACAAAGCACAGATTATCTAACTCCTTCACCCCGCGGAAGACGTCGTCGCGGTGGGCCGTATGGATTTTCAACGTCGCCCTCTAGGGCTAGGCAGTGGGGTGCAATAGCAAGTTGGGTGTTGGGGCGTTAGCGGAGCTTTGAAGTGCTGTCTTTCAGCCGTCGACGTGTTCTATCCCACCGCTGTACACTCGCGCTTGTTAATAGGGAGGGGTCGCGAGCTTCTCGGCAGTCTTGCCAGACTGTCGGTATTGTATTTGAATACGTGGCGTATCTGCACCCACGACCGGTCGTTGCAGCCATTGTGAGGGAACCCATTTCCCATCCCTTACCATCAACCCCCGAGACTCTCGCGCTCACTCCCTCCGATCCTCCATACAATCATAGAGCTGGGTAATGAGGCGCTCCATTCAAATAAATCTTGATACCGAGCAGAGTGTTTCGCGGACCATTATAAAATCCAAACGGAATACGCGACCGGAAAATTTTCAAGAGGGAGGGCGGAAGTTAATCCCCCGTGGATACCCTCTTTGTGTACTTCTATCTAGCTTCTTTCAAACTCTCAACCATAAACTTGTGCTCGAGTTCTTTAACAAACATTACTTTGGCAAATATTTTATACTCCTTTCTGATATTTTAAATTACTTCTAGTTTACAGTTTCTTTAATACTCATTTTTCGTGAAGTCATCCCCAAGTTTCTTGTAAGCGTAATGCTTGTCTGAAAGAGGGTGGCTGTAACAATTTATTTTGAGGATTCTCTAACTTTGGAAAATATTTTCTACTTCTTTCTGATAATTTCTAGCAAACAAAATATTTATCTGAAACTAAATATTCCTATACAGTAAGCCGGAGCAACTAGATTTTCATACGCATCCGGTACACTTTTTCTCTGACTGGATAAAAGCCTAGAAAAGAAAAGCTGAGGTGGAAAAAGAGTCTCTTTTCCCCTTCATTTCGTTCACCGTGTAAGTCTGCACGCCTAATCGTCGCTGCGGGGCTTTCCAATTTCCTCTCTCGCACTCACCTCTACGAATGTAAGCACCTCTCTTGTGCGAGTTTTCGCTTCTTTTTATTGCGACCTTACCTTTAAGGTGCCACGAAAATAGAATTTTCAAACGAAGTTCTTACTATATTTGAAAACAGCCACCACTTAGGTTTAAGACCTTCCAGAAAATTGTAATCTTTAAAACTTTCTTTGCAATTTCTACATACAAGAAAACATTCTTTGTACTCATACACAAGGGATGAATTATTTTGGTTAGTTAGAAAGGGCGCAAAACAGTTTCAATAATTAGACTAGATTTGGTTTAACTAGAGCTACATGTTGGGTTTGATGAAAAAATTTGGGATGAAAATTAAAATGAAAAATATAGTTACCTGAACATCTTTGGTGAACTGATTGTTGCAGAAGATATGAACAGCCGAGAATTCCCTGACGTGGTCAAACTCGAACTTGACTTCCAGAGGATGTGAGGACTTACTGTCGTTCCTCCAACCCACCCACCCTTGACCTCGATCGTTGTCGTAATAACCCATCTTGAAGTTATCGGGCCCTGTTTTGCCGTCCGTGAGTTGCCCAAGACCCCGACGAAGTTCCCCGTCCCAGTGACCGTCGTAAGTCGCGTCGAAGAATTCCCAGTTACCTCGTTTATCCCCTTGCGGGATCGAGTACGAAACGATTCCATCGTTCCATGGACAACCATATAATTCGACTCGCATGCAGACCGTGCGACGGTGGTAACTGTACGGCAGAAAACGAATCTTGCTCGCCCAGATCGGAGGCTCCAGATCTAGTTTCGATTCTATGTAGGTATTGCTGTTCCCTTTGATCACCTGAAACAGAAAAGGTACGTTCCTTATCAAGATCCCGCTTCACAATTTTATGTTTCTTAACATAACTTTCGCTTCTTTCAATGCTGAATACCTTGGCGCTAAATTCGAAACGTGTTCAATGTAAGGTTTAAGACTTTGGAAAATCAATTTCGAAACAGTTTTACTTTGTTTGGATATTCGGGCTCTGACAAGCTTTAACTTTACGTTGACCAAACTTCTAGATGATTTATTGCCAGGGAAGCTTTAAGATTGGCCTAGTAGTGGAAGGTTTTAGCTTCGTAAGCCTTTAACTCCAGCACATCTTAATCGAGCGGAAACTGGTTCCAGAGCGAGGTTTCTGCAAATCGGACCGAAAACTGCAAAGTTGCGTACATACATGTGTAGAGTTAATGTAGAGCGCATCGAGTGCAAACTAAAGCTTGGAGGCTAACAGGAGTAACGAGTGTGTAGTGTCAGCTACCGGTACAATTACCTCGCACGAGAGCACAACGTGCAGTTCACTCGGGCACGAAAAATCCTCTATACGTGTTCGGCGAGAGAGGCAAGCCGGTGAGGGCACGCGTTGTTAAATGAGAGAGTTTGCACCTGTCGCGATCACGACCGAACACCACGGCTCGGTCACGTCTGAGACTAGAGTGGTTCTGCAGTTCTCATAAGTGGAAAATAAGAGACCCTTTGTTCGAAGAACTCCTCCATCCTCTGAATTTCGCGATCATCCCACCGATAGCTGCTTCAGGCTCTCATTGCTCCAGGCTTTCGTTCAGGTACGCCTAAAGAATCTAACTTGTTCTCTCGTCCAAAATCTAAAACCATGAGAACCTCGAGCTGGCGTTAAAAACCTAGCCATGTTCCAAAGGAAACGATGACGCTCACGTTTATTTTATGCGACGCACTTTGGTAGACATTCTTGTGTTATGTTGAGCAATGATAAATGAGGCACACCTGTATTTCTCCCTCACAAATCGACCGCCGCGAGGGAGTGACAAAGACTAGGTAGTAGCGTCCATTTAGGACTAGGGTCTTCAGAAATGGGAAATTTTGTTCCAAACATTCATTTGCCAGATGTCTCATTTCCACGGCTAGGCCGCCTCCCTCAGCACGGAAAAATTCCGTCTGACTAATACAGCTGGGTAGAGGTTCGTGGTGGTGGAAAAGAGACATTTGGATTTTGAGTATTTGCGGCCGAATTTCCCCTCACTGAAGACCCATGATTTAGGACAAACGCTGAGTGAGGCGCAAAGCCCAAATTCAGTTTTTATTTCGAGAATGTCTAGATCATTAGAGATTTTTGCTAGGGTTATGAGATTATTGACAAACCTGACCTCATTTATCATAGATAAAGAGTTCCTCGAAATAGAGTAAGAGTTCGCTTTCGACAGGGGATTTGCTGTTAAGTAGGTGCATTTAGGGGTTTTTTTTCTCCCTCGATAAAGATTACCGAACCCTCGTGGCAGTATTGGCGGTATTATAGGCCTCTCTGGCGATTCCATTCGTCACGAAAGTGGGAAATGTCTACCCGCTTATTTTGTGTAACTGGAGGGTATTGGCGGGAGGCGTTCCTGCATACGGCTGAAAGAGAGGTTGCGTATTTTGTGGCTTCGCTTATTCAGCACGAAGTTGACTGCACCGGCTTTACCTCGTTTTCGTTCAACGACGGATAATACTTATGAAAGCGGTATTAACTCGATATTACCTGCAATGCTCAAACCATGAAATTTTCCATTTAAATGAATACATGTATCAGAAGAAACTCTTAATACTGTGAAATTACTTAACAAGTCTATTTGATGATATAAAAACTGCTTCACTTTCAAATCGGATATTTGCCTTTATCTTTAAGAATCACCAATCGCCTACACACGAGTTTTGTCCAATGGTCAGATGATGATATTTTTAATAGAATATCAAAACTTTTGTGTTTCGAAAGAACGAAATGATTACCAGTGGATATAGGGAGCTTTTCATTTAATTATTTTTACAATAACAACTGGTATCCGCCAGACGGAACTCGAGTGAACCACACCAATTGGATCTAATTTAAAGACAGTTAATGAACGATTGCTTTTTTAAATTGGATGACAAATGATGATGGTGACGGCTAAACGAAAAAGAAGTTTTTTTCCTAACCGGGCTGTGTGCGAGAAGCTCGTAACTTCCGAATTACCAGAGACTATGACTCGCGTTTCTTACCACTTTTTCGGTTCTGAAAAGATCTAGAAGTGGTGCCAGAACGAAGGTGCGAAGGTGTGGCTTCGACCAACGCCCATGTTATGTTAATGTATTGTATCGCCTCTCACTCGGCGAGTGCGACTACCACCTTCCGCGACAGTAGCTACTATTCCAGTATCCCTCTCGGAAGCCGGACAACTCGAGTCGTTAGCGAAGATGAATTCGGATAAGGCAACCTTATGTCTAATTATGCGATGCATCTCAAAGAGACGCATAATTATTACCATCATTTCTCATCCTCGAAAGCGAAGGAAACAATTAAAACAATCTAAAGTGACCGATGGACTCAAGGCAAAACTCATTAGGAAATTGAGAGATGCGGGAGCGAATGAGTATTTTCCTGACCGCTGAAATAAATTCACGTGCAGCCAAATAAAGTTCTATATTTCCATGTCCATAAAAATTTAGAAGCTAGAAAATCGGGATGAAATTTGTAAGCCCATGATCGAGGAGCTCTTTAGAGATATTCTTGAGAGGCATTCAGAATCCTTGGGGATATTCATAGCACAACGAGAATAAAAATATGCTGTCGGTGAGAATATCTCACCTATTCAGAAAGTGAAGTGAGAGGAAGGCGTCTGACCCGCGTGCACGCGACGACCTTCCCTCATTTTATTGATCCGCCCTCCTATACAAATAACTTGGAAGGTACCCCTCCATTTTAACTTTTCAAGAAACTCCACTGGTCAGCGATCCCTAGTAGCACTCTAAATTCTAACTCGGATCTTATAGTAAAATGTTTCAACCTCTTTTGTAAAGGACGGGAGAGCAGGAGGGCCACGATTTTCTTTCTCTGATATACTTTTTTCCTCCAGACAGATGTGAGTCACAAATGTCGAATTGTGTTTATTATTATTTTCAGTGGATCAATACTATCTAACCTTCTGTTAGGATCAATAATGTCTCGATGCTCTCTTAACCCAATGAATGCTATATAGGCCGAATGTGGAAATCAATAATTTATAATCAAGGCCTAAAATGTGGATTTTCAAGAACAACAACAAAATACAAAATATGTTTATAATAACAGACTTTTCAAGTAATAAAAATTTACATAAGGGGCCGGACCAGAAATGTTCTGCTAGTAATTGCAAGTACAATTAGGCAGGGTGTCCGAGAACTTCATTTTAAAATTACCCGATTTTTAATTGTCCTTGATCATTATTATTAAAATACCAGCATTTCAAAATCAAATTGATGAATTTATTTTAAACAAAACAAATGTTTTGGTACCATAAACAATGGCTTTTTAAGAAAATGAGTCACTTTTAAACCAAATAATTAAATTTTGAATATAATAGTTGAGTTTTTAACTAAAAAGATAAATTCCCAACAAAAAAGTTTCACAGTTTATATTTCAATCAAAAAAATTGAATTTAAAGGAAAACAATAATTTTAAACCCAAAAAGACAAATTTTTTAAACAAATAAAGATTTTTCATTCATTCAAGAAAGAAAATGTTATCTATATTGTTGAACCTTCAAGCCAAAAGACAAATTTTCTCTACAAAAAGTACATTTTCAAATCTTCACCAAAAAAAATCGAAGAAGAACAATTTCTAATGAAAAAGTCGATTTTCATAAAAAAATGAAATTTCTACTAAAACTGATGAACTTTTAAATTAGAATGATAAAGTTTTAAAAAAATAGTAGAATTTCCTGTTAAAAACGATTTCAGTTGAATTTGTAAGACAAAATATAAATTTTTAGACAAGAAACAAATTTCTACGAAAAGAATTGACTTTTCAATTACAAAAAAAAAAATTTAGCCAAAAAGGATGAATTTTTAACCAAATTTAAATCTATCCAAATTTAAGAAATCGCACTTTTACAAACAAAGATTCTCTTAAAACAGATGAATTTTTTTTTTAATATATTGTTGAAATTTCATCCAAAAAGGATTCCAGTTTGCTTTTCAAGATCAAAATATGAATTTTTAAACCATAAATAAGTTTCTACAAAACAAATTGAGTTTGCAATCGAAACAGAAGAATTTTTAACAAAATTTTAACAAAATTGTTAAATTCTCTACCAAATAGTTACATTTTTAATCAATAAAAATGAAATTTGTACTAAAACAGAAAATAGTTCACTTTCCAAGAAAAAAGTTTCATTTTTATCCAAGAAAGATGAAATTGCTCTTAAAACAAATGAATTTTTAATTAGAAAAAAAGTAAATAAAATAGTTAAATTTTAATCCAGAAAATATTTCAGTTTCTCTGCTTAACATCAGAATATTAAATTTAAGCACAAAGAAAATGTTCTCCGAAACAGTCAAATTTCCAACAAAATCAGTAGAATTTTCAACCAAAAAGTATAACTTCTAAGAAAAATTGTTGAATTTTCAAACAGTTGCATTTTTATCCGAGAAAGATCTCGTTTCTGCAAAATCAGATGAATTTTAAAATAAAAAAGTGAACTTTCATTCCAAAGTTGAATTTTCAAACAAACAGAGTCATTTTTATTTAAAACGATGAAATTTATTCCTTAACATATGAATGAAAAAAAAACCTTAAAAAAATAGTTAAATTTTCATCCACAGAAAACTCCAGTTTACTTTCCAATATCAAAATAAGAGTTGTAAACTATAAGTTAATTCTCTGCTCAATATTCGAATTTGTAGCCATAAATTATGAATTTTTAACAAGGTCCTTAAATTTTTTAACTAACAGTTGCACTTTTATCCATTAAAAATGTAAATTTTCCTACTAAAAAAGATGAAGATCAAAAAGACAACTTTTTAGAAAATGTATTCTTCAAATGAATATTTTAATTCGCCAAGTTTTGTAACGGATTTAAGGGTGATTGAAAAAATTTGATCACCAAAAATAACACCTATGTTTAAAGTCCCCTTTTCCAGATATTCCCCGTTCTAAAAATCAGCCCTTAATGGAGAATATTTTTATCCAATTATTTCTAGCCCTAAAAATCACCCCTAGATCCGAAATTTTCTTCTCTTGCCCTTTCCAACTTTCCGCAATTCCAACAATCGCCTGGAATTGTGAATTCCCCTTTTCCAGCTCTTTCCAATCCCAAAAATAAGCCCTGAATGAACAATCCTTATATCCAGTTCTTCCTAGCCCTAAAAATCACCCCGAGATCTAAAATTTTCTTCTCTTGCCCTTTCTAGACTCAAAAATCACTCCTAACTGTAAAACTCCATTGTATAACTTTCCGCAGTCCCAAAAATTGCCCCAAGTGTTAAATCCGCTTCACCAGCATTCTCCAGTCTTCAAAATTACCCTTAAACGTACAGTGCCCATGTCCAACATTATTTAATTAGAGGATCAGTCTTACCTCTTCGCCCCGGATGTTCCTGTAGCGGACCCATTTGCCCAATCTTGGTCTCCAATACTCGAGGAGATAAGCTTCGGCATATTCGACACCTTGCCCATTACCGAAGCGTCCCTGAGTGGCGGTACCGGTGATCAAATGTACCGTATGGAGATCGATCTCCAGCCACTCACGTGGTTCGGTAGTAATCTGTTGCTTTGGGCACCATGCTCCCCCATGACTCTCCTGCTTAAGCCTGAAAAATAAATATTATTCTTGAGATTAGTAACGATCTCCGGGAAACCCTTTCGTTTTTTTAAGACACGAAGAAAAGCAATCAAGGTGGAAAAAAGGGGCACAGAAGGGTTTGAGAAAGCAAACGTGATGGTAGATCGGTTTTCGTTGAATTAGCGATTCACCCCTGCTCTGGAAGAGGAGCAGAGAATACAATAATATAATCATTCTCGTGTGCATGTATATCCGACGGATAAGCGTCGCTCCAGCGATGGAATACGCGATGAAATTATAATTTATCGACCGGTTGCCTGGAAGAAGATTATATGAATTAAAGATGAGGTATATCAGGACGCGTGAGCACGAGAGAGCCACTTCGATTGCTAATTGTAGAGTTTCCTTTCGCAAATCTATGGGAATACTATCGTCGTGCGCTCCTCCATTCAAGATGGAAAAGAGCAGCACTACTCCCGAGTCCTGAATGGAAATTCAAAAAGAATGGATTGCATAAGAGTGGATTAAAGTTTCTCAAGCTCAGGTTAGAAATGAAGGAAATGAGATTCCGCATCGTAAAATTCTACAAAGCTTTACAGAATCAGGTCGTAAAGTCTAACTAGAGCAAAATTTGAATTTTATGAAACTTAAAATTATACAAAGCCAAGAATTTGTAGAAAGTCAGGGAATTATAAAATCTATAATCAGAAACCCTATTCACAGAAGCAGATCATAAAGTCTAACTAGAGCCAACTTAGAATTTTCTGCAACCTTAGAATTCAACAAAGCCTGTAAGAGAGTCAAGGCGATACAAAATCCATGATCAGAAACCCTATTTACAGAATCAGGCCGTAAAGTCTAACTAGAGACAACTTTATCACATAATTCAGCTCCATCTTCAAGACCTATTCACAGCTTCAAATAGCTTCACTTCGTGGGCCAGAGGATTCATAAACAAGAGTATTAAATCCGGGGAAATCGGGATGTGCAGAAAATAAAGGTGGGCGCGACAAAAATGTTTTTGCGATAAAAGCTAGTCGGCGCGGCTCTATGAAGTGTCGGGGGCCCTAACTGACAGTACAAGGTGCTCAGAAGGCAGTAAAGTACTATGTGCAGTACATGAACTGGCGTTTAGAGTCAGCGGGTCTCCGATTCCTCTTCTTCTCTCTTTTCTGACATCTCGTACGCGAGACCATAACTCATAGCCCATTAAGAGGGCTCAAACTGCCTGCCACTTTGATACAGTCCGCATCAAAGACATTCCAAACACGCTGTCCCCGATAAATCTCCTACGCGTGCGATTATGTTTGCGTCTCGAGCGCATTCGTGACTTTCAGGCCAACGGCGCAGCCAGTGGATCTGACGAGTGGAATGGATTCTTTCTATCAGCACACTCTCGATGATGACGTCCAGAACTTTTAATTTCTTCAAGACGTGATTCACACCGTGAGAAGATTCATTTAAAAAATCCGAGATCAGGGTGTCTACCAGATGGCTGATTTTCAATTCCCGGTTTTCTACTGGCCAATTGTTTATTTTTTCTGATCAATTTAAAAGAGGTTTATAGATTCGAATGGTTGAAAAGGATGTTCAAAGACTTTCAGAGAATTCAAAACAATTTAAAAGATGTTAAAAAGTATTGGTTTGGAGGAGGCTATTTTGGAAAAGGAAAAAAGTTCTGAGTTAGAAGATCACATCATTGTTGAAACTAGGAAATGCAATTCTGATTTGTAATAAAGAATTATAATTATTATAATTATTTAGAAGAGGAAAATTCTCACAAATTTTTATTTGTAAAACAGAGTTTTTAAATTTAAACAACAGTTATTGTTTAATTTCCTTCTTCTGCACAAAACTCAAACATATTTTATAAACTTCTCGTTCAATGTCAAAAAACTTTTCTTACAAGTCAAATAAAAATTTGTTACCGAAATTCCCGGTCCTAAACTCCCCATTATAATTCTTGAAGTTCTTGTCCCAAAGTATAATGGAAATATGCACAAGTCAAAAAATTCCACCTCTCCATTGGCGCATACGATATTTTTTACAAACAATGGATAATTTCTCACATTTCTCGAAATACCGTAAAGATTTGAGCCTATAATAGATTTCGAATAAAGGAAGCATGATTTACGGGAATTATAAGGGTAATTTATAGAAACTTACCATAAATTGCCAAAAATTCAATTAAAAAATGTCCAGAAATTTCCGGAATTTATGGTAATTTTACAGATAAGTATCGTAAATTACTAAAAATTACCCAAAATTCAATTTTAAATATTTTTATAAACATCCAAAAACTTATCCAATTTTTTGGTTATTTATGGTAATATTACATGTAATTTATGGTCACATACCATAAATTCCTCAAAATTCAATTTTAACCATTTTTATAAATATGATAACTTAGCATAAATTGCCTAAGATTCGATTAAAAATTGTTTCTAAATTTCCGGAAATTTATTAGATTTTTTGGTAATTTATGGTAACTTAACATAAATTGACCAAAATTGAATTAAAAAATGTTCATAAATTTCCGGAAACTTTCGTTTAATTATGGTAATTTCATGGGCAAATATAGTAACTTACCATAAATTACCCAAAATCCAATTTTAAACATTTTTGTAAATTTCCGGAAATTTATGAATTTTTAAAAAATGTATGGTAATATTCCTGGTATTTTTTCGTAACTTCCCATAAATTGTCCAAAATTCAATTTAAAAATGTTTACAAATATTCGGAAATTTACGGTTATTTATGATAGTATTACAGCTAATCTATGATAACTTAACATAAATTGCCCAAAATTCAATTTAAAAATGTTTCTAAATTTCCGGAAAATTTGGACTGTCTAAGGTTTTTTGTGATAATTTTAGAGTTAAATATGGTAACTTACAATAAATTACCCAAAATCCATTTTTGTAAATTTCCGGAAACTTATGACATTTTTCGGTCATTTATGGTAATTTTACAGGTAAATATAGTAACTTCCCATAAATTGTCCAAAATTCAATTTAAAAAATGTTGATAAATATTGGGAAATTTTGTTTATTTATGGTAATATTACATGTAATTTAAGGCCACTTACCATAAATTACTCAAAATTCAATTTTAACCATTTTTATAAATATCCAGAAATTAATGAAATTGTTTGTTAATTTATAGTAATATTACAGATAATTATTGTGAATTTACCATAAATTTCCCAAAATTCAATTTAAAAATATTGATAAATTTCCGGAAATTTATGAATTTCCGGAAATTGATGTAATTTTTTGCTAATTTATGGAAAGCTAAGATTAAATATGATAACTCCCCATAAATTACCGAAAAATTCTATTATCTGCAAACCAAAATTTCAATACACTTCTTGCAGCGAGTGGGGTGATTATTGGTAAAATGCGAGCCATAGATGTATAATGTTTATTATTCACCTCTGACGTCACTTTTTCCTCCCGAAGGAGTAAAAAGTAGAGGTTTAGCTCGGCTCCATATGCGACAAAAAGGGCTGAAATCATGCATGTGTCATAAAAAATAGTTTATACTTCAGAGTGAAAGAAACCTACCCAGAACAAGAAGATGCTTATCGCTAAGTTCGATTTGAGATTGTCCATAACGTGGTTGCGGTTTTAAATTGGAAGTCGCTTGCTTGTGCCAGCAATGCGTATCCAGATTTAAGCACCAAACATCATTTGAACTGCAAACGTAAATTCAAATTCAGTTGAGAATTTAATTATCCTCTCCTTGTGGCTTAGGGACATTCCAAATTTCGGTACGGCTTTTTTCTTCGGGCGGGGGGAGGGGGATGGGGCCGACACTGTTACGTAATATTTTTAGCAAATTAAGCATACGGGAAATCTATGTATTCAAAATTGTAGCATATTAATATACATTAAAACAAAGTTTTTTCACTGTTCTTGAAATTACTACTAACCGAAAAATCACTCAACATTTTTTAAAGTTTTTCGGGGTAAGCTGATATATTTTTAAAGATTTCAAGGGATTCCATAGAATTTAAAATATTTGAAGGAATATCATCAGATTTTATGCAATTGCATTGGATTTTATAATATTTGAATGAAATTTCAGGGAATTTATTCACAAGAATTGAGAAATTCCAAAGGATTTCAGGCATTTGAAGAGATTTTTTAAATAGCTCCAGGGATTTATAAAGATTTCCAAATATTTGTAATGACTTTTAAGGAATTTTAAAGGATATCACGGCATTTTAAACAAATTTCCGAGGATTTCAGTAATTTTAAACGATTTTAAAGGCTCTCAATGAGGTATTTTAATTACTTTCCAGGATCTCAAGAAAAACTTCAAATATTTCAAGGAATATCATCAGATTTGATACAATTTCATAGGGTTTCGTAATATTTTAAAGTAATTTCACAAAATGTATTCGCAAGAATTGTGAAGGATTACAAGAGATTTCAAATATTTGAAAAGATATTGAAATATTCTAACGAATTTCTGAAGATTTCCAAATATTTCAAATTATTTTTAAGAAATTTCAAAGTATGTCTTAGAACTTCAAATATTTCAAGAAATATCATGAAATTTCATGAAATTTTACAAGATTTCAAGGGATTTCGTAATAAATTAGTGCAATTTCAAAGAATTGAGGTATTCTAAAGGATCCCAAAGATTTGAAGAGATATTCAAATATTGGAAGGAATTTCTGAAGATTTCCAAATATTTCAAAAAATCTTAAAGGAATTTCTTAGAACTTCAAATATTTTAAGGAATATCATCAGATTTCATGAAATTTTACAGTATTTCATGAGATTTCGTAATATTTTAATATAATTCTCAAATATTCCAAGGAATCTCTGAAAATTGCAAAAATAATTCAAAGGATTTTGAACGGATTTCACGATATCTCCGAGATTTTCAGTAATTTTAAACTACTTAAAGACTCTTAATAAGGTATTTTAATCAATTTCCAGGATTTCATGGAACTTCAAATATTTCAAGGAATATCATCAGATTTGATATAATTTCATGGAATTTTATAATATTATAGTAAAATTTCAGAGAATTTAATTACAATGATTGAGGAATTCCAAAGGATTTAAAAAATTTGAAAATATTTTTAAATAGTCCCAAGAAATTCAAATATTTCAAGGGATATCATTAGATTTCATAAAATTTTAAGGGATTTCGTAATATTTTTATGTAATTTCAAAGAATTTATTCACAAGAATTAAGGTATTCTAAAGTAGTTCAAGGATTTGAAAAGATTGTCTACTATTCCAAGAATTTTTTGAACATTTACATTTATTTCAAAGGATATTTAAAGAATTTAAATGTGTATTCCTTAGAAATTCAAATACTTCAAGGAGTATCACCACATTTAATGAAATGTTAGGGCATTTCTTAATATTTTTAAGTAATTTCAAAAAATTTATTCACAGGAATTGAGGGATTAAAAAAGATTTCAAATATTTGAAGACATTTTCAAATATTGTAAGGAATTTCTGAAGATTTCCAAATATTTCGGAGCATTTTTAAGGAATAACATCAGATTTCATGAAATTTTACAGGATTTCAAGGGGTTTTGTAATATTTTAATATAATTTCAAAGAATTTATTTATAAGAATGGAAGAATTCTAAAGGAATTCAAAACTTAGAAAAGATTTTCGAAAATTCCAAGAATTTCCTGAAGATTTACAAATATTTCAAAGGATTTTCAAGGAATTTCAACGTCTTTCATAGAACTTCAAATATTTCACGGGATATCATTAGATTTCATAAAATTTTAAGGAATTTCGTAATATTTTTATGTAATTTCAAAGAATTTATTCACAAGAATTGAGGAATTCTAATGTATTTCAAATATTTGAAAAGATTTTCCAATATTCCAAGGATTTTCTGAAGATTTATAAATATTTCAAAGGATATTTAAAGAATTTAAATGCGTATTCCTTAGACATTCAAATACTTCAACGAGTATCGCCACATTTAATGAAATGTTAGGGGATTTCGTAATATTTTTAAGTAATTTCAAAAAATGTATTCACAAGAATTGAGGGATTACAAAAGATTTCAAATATTTGAAGAGATTTTCAAATATTCCATGGAATTTCTGAAGATATCCAAATATTTCAAAGAATTTTTACGGAATATCATATTATTTTTTAGAACTTCAAACATTTCAAGGAATATCATCACATTTCATGAAATTTTACAAGATTTCAAGGGATTTCGAAATATTTTAATGTTATTTTAAAGAATTTATTCACAAGAATGGAAGAATTCTAAAGGAATTCACAGATTTTTGAAAATTCCATGAATTTCCTGAAGATTTCGATGATTTACTAATATTTCAAAGGATTTTAACGTGTATTACTTAGAACTTCAAATATTTCAAGAAATATTATCACATTTCATGAAATTTAGTTTCATGAATTTTAGTTTAGTTTAGTTAGTTTTATTTTCAAATATTAGCAAAAATTTCTGAAGAATTCTAAAGGAATTCAAAGATTTTCGAAAATTCCAAGAATTTCCTGAAGATTTACAAATATTTCAAAGGATTTCTAAGGAATTTCAACGTGTATTCCTTAGAACTTAAAATATTTTTAAGTAATTTCAAAAAATTTATTCACAAGAATTGAGGGATTACTAAATATTTAAAATATTTGAAGAGATTTAAATATATTCCAAGGAATTTCTGAAGATTTCCAAATATTACAAAGCATTTTTATGTAATTTCAAAGAACTTATTCACAAAAATTGAGGACTTCCAAAGGATTTCAATGATTTGAAGAAATTTTACGGGATTTTATCAGATTTTAGTCAATTTAAAAGGTTTTACAGGTTGTTAATAATGTATTTTAATGAATTTTCAGGATCCTATATTATTTCATAGAATTTCAAGGAATATCATATTTTATGGAACTTGACTGCAATCCCAGGAATTTTATAACATTTTAATGAAATATTAAAAAGTTTAATCACATGAATTAAGGAATTGTAAAGATTTGTAGAGATTTTAAAATATTTCAAGGAATTTCAACATATTTCAAGAGTTTGAAGAGATTTCACAGTATTTTAGAGATTTTAGGTCATTTTAATAGTTTTTAAAGTATTAAAAAAAAATACGAGGATTTTTCAAGAGCTTTAAAAAATGCTGAGGCAGTTCAAAATATTTCAAAATACTAAGGATATTTTATGGGATTTTTAAAGATTCTAAGTAAGTCTCAATATTTTGTTTAAAACTTTAAGGAATTTCAAGGAGTAGCATCAAATTTCATTTTACGTCACTAGATTTGAAGAGATTTTCATATATTCCAAGCAAGTTCAATAAATTTCAAGAATTTTAGCAAATTTTAAAGAGATTAGGGTATTTTTGAAATTTCAAGGGATTTTTAGGAGCTTTGAAAAAATGTAAGTGGTTTTAAAAAATTGGAAATCTTTTAGGATTTTTTAAAGGATTCCACAGAAATTGCACGGGATTAAAAAAATTAACTACTTTCAAGGAATATCATTTGACCTAATTTAAATTCGCGGGATTTTACAATATTTTAATGCAATTTCAAAGAATGAATTAAATTAAATTTTTCCCAAGAATTGAGGAATTTTAAAGGATTTGAAGAGATTTCAAATATTTCAAGGTATTTTCAAAAATTTGAAAGAATTAAAAAATGTTGGATTTTTTTTACAATTTTTCAGTTCCTAAGTTGTTATTAAAAATATATAAACTTGAATAATTATGTACAAGACTTGAGAAAATTGTATAAATTGCAAGATATGTGCTAATAATGAAAGAAAAAAGGTAAAAACTGAAATTTTTCATTAATATTTTTATATTGGCATAATTTGCGAATTTTTTTATAGCCCCTTACGTATTTTCCACTTACCTATAACCATTACAAACACCACCAAAGACAACCATCAGATTCCCGTGTATCGTCGCAGAATGTGCAGAAGTTGGAGGAGGACTTTCTAAAGCATTGATGGCACTCCAGCGATTTGATTCGATCGAATAAACGTGCAGTTCATTAAACAGTTTCCATTGCTGAAATAAAATTTTTATTTCGACAAGATTCACACAAATATCTCTATTATATAAGATAAATTAAAAAATTTCATTATATATTAGCAAGGTGTCTAACCGATGGAAGGTTTTTAATTTCCGGTTTAAATTTGAATGATTTCAATCGATTTTTAAAGATTTTTAAACCAGGGCCTCTACTCAAAACCTTGAAAAAAATGCCTCGAACATTTCAGGTTTTTTTCAGGTATGATTTTTGATAGTACGGATCCATTAAAATACTTCGTATTTTTTTTAAACAATGGATTCAGAATATGTATGAAGTATTGTGAGTATATAATGACTTTTTCATTTTCTACAGATTTAATTAATATGTTTATTTAGAAAGTTTGAGCATATTATATTAAAAGATATGCTTAATTTATTAGCACCATCGATTAATTAAGCAATTAAATAATACTAAAAATATCATACATCATTTCTTGATTTTGTCTCTAATTTCCATAAATTTTAATTTGAAAAAATGTGTATTTTATCTTCTTATACTTAAAATTCAGTACATATTTATGTAAAATTAAGGTGGATACTATATTTTTTAATAAAATAGTTGAATTTTCAACGAAAAAAATAGAATTTTCTACCAAAGAAGATGATTTTTTAAACAAAAACAGTTGATTTTTCACCTTAAAAAGATCAATTTTCAACCAAATAGTTGAATTTTGAACTAAATAAGATCATTTTTCAACCAAAGATTAAAGTTGAATTTTCAAATTAAATTTTTTCTGAAAATAGATCTCCTTTGCTCGTCTGGGAATCGAACCACAGAAATTTCGATTGAGAAAAATTATCAATATTTAACTAGAATAGTTGAATCTTCAGCCAAAAAATAATTTTTAAACAAGAAGATTAATTTTCTAACAAAAAAATTAATTTTCTACTAAAAAACACGATTTTCCAACCAGAATTAGAATAGTTCAATTTTAAATTTAAAAAACTATTTTACAGTTAAATTTTCAGTGAAAGTATTAATTTTCAATCAAGGAAAAAAAGAATTTTCAACAAAATAGCTCATTTTTCAACAAAATCGATGAATTTGTAATTTAAATTAAGAATCTTCCGTAAAAACATTATTTTTTAACAGGAGTTTAACTTTTAAGCAATTAATTAAATTTCTATGCCAAAAAATGATGGATTCTGAACAAAAAATGTAGTAGTTGATATTTCAACCAAAAGAGACTTTAACTTTTAATAAAAAATAGCTGAATTCAAGCGAAAAAGATGAATTTTCAAAATTAGTTGAATTTGCAATTAAGACCGATTTATCATCAGGCAAGAGCGAAAAAAATGCAAAAAACGGTTGGATTTAAAAAAAGATTAATTTTTAACCAAGAAGATTAATTTTCCACCAAACAGAAAAAATTTCAACAAAATATATGAATTTTTAACCAGATAAATGAATTTTATCCCAAAAGGATGAATTTTCAAGCAAAAAAAAAAGTTTCGACAAAAAAAATACGATTTTTCAACAAAATATAAACATGAATTTTGAACAACGAATGACAAATTTTCAACCAAAAAGTAGAATTTTCAACTAAAAAAGAGAAATTGTCAACCAAAAATAGAATATTTTCAGTTTCATTTTCCACACAAAAAATTTCAATTTAAAAAACTTACTTTCGAAAAATAGTTACATTTTCCAAAAAAATTATGAATTTTCAACTAAAATTAGAAATTTTTAATTGGAATAATTAAATTTTCAACCAAAAAGATGAATTATTTTTAACAAAGAAAATTAATTTCTAACAAAAAGGCGAATTTTCAACTAAAAACGTTAAGTTTTCAACCAAATAGTGAAAAGTTAAATTTTCTAGTTAAATAAATGTATGTTAAAACAAAGAAATACATTTTAACGTATATTATGAAATATTCAACTCAGTAAGAAATTAATTTCTAGCCAAAGAAAAAAAGGATCTTCAACCAAATACATAAATTTGCAACAAAAAATAAGTAATATATAATAAATAAATTAGTTATATTATTCAAAACAAGAATATATTTTTGAATATGTTTATTATATTAAATTATATATAAAAATTAATTAATAATATATAATGATAAAAAGTAAATAAATTTGTCAACTAATAAATGAAATAAATAGATATTAATGATAATTTTTGGTTGAAAGATTAATTTTTAAACATGAAAATTCGATTTTAATAAGAGTTTCACTTTCGTACCAAAAAATATTTTAATTCTTAATCAAAAACTGTTTAACTCGACCAAGAAAAACGACTTTTTAAAAAGAGTTGGATTTCCAACTAAGACAGATTTTTCAATCAAGAAAAAGAAAGAATTTTCAACAAAATATATGAAGTTCCAACTAAAAATATTCCTACATTTACAATTAAAAATTTTCATACAAAAGAAAACGAATTTCCAACAAAAGAGTTAAATACAGTAATATTAAGTAATATAGTTTTAATCTTACAAATGAAGAATCATTTATGTTAAATTTTTTTAATAAAGTGCGCTTTCAAAAAATTCCCTGGCTTTAAAGAAGATTCCCTCGGTTAAGAAACATTTTTCACTGTCAATAATATTAAAAAATTTGAACTCTAAAGCTAAACTTTTTTCATTTGAAGTAATAAAAAAATGAACTACAAATTAAAGCACTCAAATTGAAACTCTTGAATTTAAAATTATTTAAAATTGAAGTTTAAAAGTTTTTTAATCCAAAAATGCTATATTCAAATGATCAATATTTTACATATTTGAACAGCTTCATAATTTTATTTAAAAACCTTGAAAAATCTAGAGGTTGTTTTAAATTTTTTCAAATTTAGAATTATTTTTGAAATTTTCAACAAATTATTTACAAATGAAATGTTCTTAAATAGAATCATTACGATCGCAATGTTCAAAGTAAGTGTCTTGTTTATTTATGGATATTTAATTTATAATTACTAATTTTAAATGAACAGTCAGATATTTCTAAATTTCAGGTAATTGTTCTTTTTTAATTAATAAATGTCAAATTAAATGGTATAAATGGTTATTTTTCTTCTTCAGTTTCTAAGGATTCAATTCACCAATGCTCTATCAAATAACTAAACAATTAAATAATACTAAAAATATAAAAATTAATTTCTTAAATTTGTATCTGAAGTACTAAATAGTTCAATTTCAAATAAAAAAGGTAAACTTTTAACCAATTTTTAAGTTGAATATTTAACTACAAAACATCAGTGCTCAACAAAAAATGGAATAGTTAAATTTTCAGTTAAAATAAGCAACTTTCCACAAAATAAAAAAACAAAATTTTAACCAGTGATGAATTTTCAATTAAAATGAAGAATCTTCAACTGCAATGGATTAATTTTAAATAAAAAAGATAAATTTTTAACAAAAGAGTTAATCTTCCATCCAAGTTGTCTCGATTTCAACCAAGAATGTCAATTTACAAAGAAAATTATTAATATTTATTTTAAATAATTGAATTTACAACCGAAAAGATTAATTTTCAAAGAATAAAATTAATTTCCTACCAACACATACGATTTTTTAACCGAATACATACATTTTTAACGAAATAGTTCAGCCAAATAGTTTAAAAAAATTTAATTTTTAAACAAACTAATAACTTTTTAACTAAAATGATGAATTTGAAACCAAAATGATGGATTTTTAACTAAAATTATAAATCGTTACCTGTAATAGTTGAATTTTCAACTAAAATAATGAATCTTCAACTGGAATAGTGAACTTTTCTACCAAAAAGATAATTTTTAAAATAAAATTATGAATACGTAACTGGAATACTTAAATTTTCAAACAAAAAGAATAATTTTTAACCAGAAAGACAAGTTTTCAACAAAATAAATGAATTTCCAACAAAATAGTTCAATTTGGTACTATAAAATATCAATTTTTAACCAAAAATTGAAGTTAAATTTTTACTGCAAAAAAATGAACTTTCAACCAAACTGATAAATTTTTTAACTAAAATTAGAAATCTTCAAATGGAATTGTTGAATTTTAAACCAGAAGATATATTTTCAACCATAAAAATTAATTCGGTTAAAACAGTAATTTCCAACTAAAGAGATTCTTTTTTAACCAATGTGTAGTTTAAACAAATATTTAAAAAATAATTTCAAACAAAATAGTTCAAGTTTCAACTATAATAGTTAAATTCTCAGCATAAAAATTTTTTTCGAGACAAGGAAAAAAACAAACGTCCAAAAAAAGAGCCCGATTTCAACCAAAAAGATGCATTTTCAATTAAAACGATGAATCTTGAACACAAAAAATAATCTTTAACGTAAGGGTTTAACTTTTAACCAAGTAATAAAATTTTGATTCCAAAAAATATGAATTTGATATGAAAACTGGTAAATTTCCAGAAAAATAGATGCAGGTTCAACGAGATACTTAAATTTTCAATTAAAGGTGATCAATTATTAACCAAAAATAGAATCGGTAAATTTTAAGTTTAAAAAATTAATTTCAAACCAAGAAAAACAACAATTTTTTTAACAAAATAGTAGTTTTTCCAGGAATATACAAATTCCCAGACATTACCAGGCTGGGTAGACACCCCGGTTAATTAAAAAATGTACATTTAAAAATAGAAAATAAAATTAAATACCTGGTGGACAGGATAAGGCGAAGGATGTGACCAGCCTCCAAAAAGAATAAAACTCTTTTTGTAATGCAACATTGTGGCACATGCTTTCGGGGATGGGTAACTGCCCATCGTGATGGGCCTAACCCACTCCCTCGTATCTAAATCCAGCCTCCACAAATCGTTGAAAGTTGTACAAGTGGCAGTGCATCCGCCGAAAACGTACATAGAATTTTCGTAAGTGCATGCCGAATGTGAATGTCTTTTGCCTATCGTGGGAACCAACTGAGCGGACGACCAAGAATTCCAAAACAGCGAACCATAGGCAACCGATTTTTGGAAATGGGCCTCACTGTGTTCGATAACATCTGTGAACATCAACACTTCATTAGAGAAAGAGTACACGTGTCTGGTGCTTTAAGTCAAATAATTATGTCAAGTTCAGACAAGTACTTTTAGTAGCGCGATACCATCTCTTCGACACGAACATACATTCCTGAAGATCTTTGTAAGGCGGTATTAGGCTTAAAATATATTCCAAAATTTCATCTGGAAGATCGTCAATTTTGCATTGCATTTTAAAGGGAGTAGATCTGGACAGATCTTAACACACTTAAGAATCACAAGTGCTTTGACACAAAGCATACACCTGCATGCCGTTTTACGTAACCTATAAGTAGTGGACAGGAATTTGTTCACTGGATTTCAATTTTTATGGACTTTCGGTCAGCTCGTGGCCGTAGATAAATACAATGTGTGAAATCGTTATCATTCTATTTAAAGCAGGGCTTTGTACTTTATAACTTTCACTTGAAACTATCAATTTGACATATGTCGGCGGCCATTTTTGTATTTACAAACAAACGAAAAATTGCGCATGCGCGCAAGCTGTTGACCCTTTGCGGAGAGCCGAGAGGTGGCGCCAGCTGTTATAGTCACAGTTCCGCGAAAATTCAAATTAAATGAATGTAAAATTTCTTTTTTTTTTATTGGAATTAATAATCAAAATTTATATTTCATTCATAAAATAAAGTAAAAGTTCAAGTTAATTAGTTTAAAAAGAAGAATTTCTCTATTTTTGCACTGATCAGTTTTGGTTGCGAAGTTCTAAACACCATAAATATAACATTATGGTCTACTGAAAAAACTACTGTTTCGAACTACAATTTTCAAAAGTATTCAATATTTTATGGCAAAAAAAAACAAATGCCATAATTTCGGATAATTTCGGATTGAAAATTAAAACATTTGGTAAATTTGAATTTTTTCTTTTGTTTTTTTTTATTAAAAATTAAAATCCATCGGGTTAATAAATCAACTAAATGGTTGAAAGCTCTTATTAAATAGAAATTTAATTTAAAATTGATAGAAAATTAATTTCTTCGTTGAAAATTCAATTTTTTGGTTAAAAATACATTTCTTTGGTAAAAAATGAACTATCTGGTAGAAAATTCGTTCTTTTTAAAAAAATTTTATTCAGATGAAAGTTCTTTTTTTGGTGAGAAATTCGTCTTTTTAGTAGAAAATTATTCTATTGTTATTTCAAAATTCATCTTTTTGCTTGAATATTTATTTATTTGGTTATAACTTAAGTATTTGGTAGAAAGATCTTTTTCTTCTGTTGAAAATTAATTTTTTAAAATTTATCTATCCCCTTTTTGATTAAAAATGTATCTTTGAAAGATAAGAATTCCATCATATGGTTAAAAATTCATATTTTTTAGTAGAAAATTCTTTTTCTTGTTTGCAAGTTCATCTTTTTTATTGAAAATTTAACTGTTTTTTTGAAAATTCGCTGTTTTTATTTGTGGAAGAAGCTTGTAATGTGTCCCCTAAGGGTTTACGTTTTTCTTGCATCTTCTTCGCTATTTCCTTTACACACCCCCACACACTTTCTTGGTGGTGGAAGGGGGACCTACAGTTTAGGGTGGGTTCCGAACCACCAAGAGCAACAGCCTTAAGTACTTAGAGAATCTTTTTCTCTAGAGGTACCGGTCCCACGA
>JAWWLR010000155.1:3184484-3197003 GCA_035041075.1 Acraspis erinacei
ATCCGCACCTGATAATTAGCTTTCTCAAAGTGGACATGCATCTGTGTCTGGCACTAATTGTCCGCACAGCGTTAAAACGAAAGAAACGGATATTGCAGTTAGCTTTAGTTGTTAGCATGGCTAGAGAAGGTGCGAATCGGATCAGCGACTTGGAACCTGCATGTACTGCTTCAGCCTCATCTCGTGAGAAAAAAGAAGCGGCTAATTACGCGATTCTTTCGGACTACCGTAGTGTGCCTTGCCATGTTGATGTTTATCTTTCATGGAGAGCGAGATGGCTGCCCAAGATGGAAACACGTCCCGTTTATAACAGCAGCTCTTCCTATCCGAACCGGTATGGCATGAGAGGTATAGTTGGAGAGGAAGCGTCTGAGCGCTCGAAGGGACGGATGCTAAGCGGCTTCAGCAAATTAAAGCCAACTCCTTATTAATTTCACCGAGCTTTGCGACCAGGGGGTGCCTTATCTTCGATTGGTGTTTACGAGCTGCATCTCATTCAATTTCAGACAAGATATACGTATCTCGTAATTTAACCTCTTAACTGACAGATACACTGAACAAATGTGTACCTACACGGATGAATTCATTACTTAAAATACGATAATAGCTGTTTGACGACGTCCCGTGCGCAATTAATTCGAGCTTTGAGGTAATGAAAGAGGCTGCTGCATTTTGCTTCCCAATGCTGAATCTCCGATTCAGGAATCCTTTCTTGTTTGGGCGAGCACTTTATCAGTAGTACGGCATCATGAGATCAAAGCAACCCTTTCGTTTGATTTGGTACTGTTGAAAGATTTTTTATTATATAAATAAAATTTTCTCTGAAAGGTTTAGATTGATGATATGGGAAAGATTGATGTGCCTTTTAATTAAGGGATTTACGAATGATTCTGGTACTTAATCAAGGTTTCATTACTTGACAGGTAAAAGCACTGTGAGGCAAATATGCTTACGGAATGGAAGTTTAAATGGTCATAAAGCTGTTTAACGATTAGGTCTTCTTTTATATCATGCTGCTCATAATGATGATGATGCTGGCAGCTTTCATTCATATCTCAATTATATATAATTATCTTATTTATGATCCGTATTTTAATGCCTTTATTGATTGTCCACAAGCTTATTTGTATAATTCATCAAGTCCATTTCTCTAAGCCAAGCTTTTATTTTATTTTCGAATTTTGAAATAGAATTCGATTTTTTTGAATTAGCCCCTTATGCGCCGTCACCCTTCATTTGCGCAAAATTGAATCTTGGATTACGCCACTGGTGTCACATTTGTTTTCGTATTAAATTGAACAGTTTAGGGACAAGCGTACCAGGCCAACCGAATCACGAGTTTTCCCTCCCGCATTTCTCAACCATGACAACCAGGCCGAGTTTGTAATTTGTATAATGTACATACATGCATGAAGTGCACAATATCGCGATACAAACGTGGCACGGACACGTTCACGTCGCTGTTGGAAGCCACGCTTAACGATCTCGCCATACGTCGTCTCCTTCGCCTGACGGTGCCTTTCGCAGCGGTTTCGCCTCGCCGTAAGCTAGACTCGAACTAGACTTTGTAGCGCTCGGCTCTATAGGAGCCAAGCGCCATAATTCATCCCGAAATATTCGCCTACATTCTACCGGGCGGCCGCGGGACATGCACCGCAAAGGGGCCAACTTTTGTGACGTACAATGCATGCGATGCACGCGAGGGCCGAGCTGAAGCCGAGGAGGGTGAGAGAGGTACGAAAGGCTAAAAAGAGAGAAGGCGAGGAAAGAGTAGAGAGGGTTCGGAGGGTTGTGGAGACGAGGCCAGTGTAGCCAAGCCATGAATTATGCAGTTTGCTCCAGGGCCTAGGCTACAGACTGGAAAGGGAGAAAGAGAAGCATTTCTACCCTTTCCTCCACCAGGTCTGGCTCCAGAATGATTCGCGCCTTCAGCAAGTGGCCATCTAAACATCTAGAGATTCTAAAGTACTTTCTGTCCCCTTTCGGACACTTTACCACCTTCTTTGTTCACACAACAGAGAAGGCTCTATTCTTATATTTTTCTTCTTGGGGGATTTTCTTCCTTGAGCAGGATCATGTAGTGATCCAACAAAAGCGGAGTGGAACTATTCACTAATTCTGCGTCTTGATATCCCACTAAATTCATATGAAATTATTTTAATCACTTGAAATTCCTTGGATTGTTTCCAAATATCCCACAATATTTGATATCCTTTGCTGGGATTTTTTTCTCGTATGCTTCAGACTTATGAAATTATAATCAATGAAAGAGAGGTCAGATGTGAGATAATTATTATGGCTGCCGGATATAACGTGCCTAATTTCAGCTCGTAATAAAATTGATCAAATTATATAGGGGCTAAGAATGACGTCAGTTTTAATTCGATGGTACGCTCACGCGATACGGCAATGTGTGCAAATGTTGTATAAATTATGCAAAGGTAAAAATTGTAGAAGAGGTGTACCAAGATAATTTTTTAAAATGGCATAAATAATTTTACAAGTTTTAGAGGGAAATTTTCTTATTTTGATCAGCAATTCGGTGAAGTGAATTGCGTCTCGTCTGCCGGCTCCTCAGGCATTTTGCCCCCTTCGTTTGCCACTAAAGTCGACCCTATCATCCAGTGTTATGTGCAGGATACGAGCTCCTTCACTCCACTTCTCTCTTCACTTTATCCTCTTCGCCACGTCTCCATCCTCCCGACACTTGGGCTTGCTGGGCCGATTGAAATTTTCATACCGACACGTCTCCAGGTCTCAATTTATGTCTCGAACAAGTGAAATGCACTACTGCTGCTTCCAAATCGAAGAAGCTGCACTCGGATCTCTCTTATGCAACTTACAAAAGAAAATTGGTAGCAAAGAGAATAGGATATCGAAAAAATAAAATATCAATATCATCGAGAGACTCTAGTGTAGCTATTTGAAAAATATCACACCTGTCTTTTTGTGAAGCTAGTAGATTAAACTAGTTCTATACATATCCTGAGCAATGGTCAACGTATATTCTTTATCAAAAAATGTTCTCAAGCAAATTGGTCCAGCCTTCAGATCTTTTTAGGATGAATATTTTTTCCAAATAACTTGACCAACTTTTCCAGAAAGGAAAATGCACTGCTGCTACTTCAAGCTCGACGAGGCTGCAGTCGGATGTCTCTTATGCAACTTGCAAAGGAAAAGAGGTAGCAGAGAGAATAGGATCTCGAGAATATAGAATATCGATATTCTCGAGAGGCTCTACTTCAGGTATAGTACAGTTCCTGAAAACCGCTGGACGCTGAACTCACTGCGAACAATCGAGGGGATTTTCGGTTTCAAACCGACAACAAAGGAACGAATATTTGAGAGAGCTTTTCTGGAAGGAGGGTATAAGATGATATTTTCTAAAAAGTCTAATATAAAATTCTGTCGTTTAGGGAGTTTGCAAATATGGATTTAGAAGATTCCCTTAATATGATACATGCAGCTATTTAGCTGAAGCCTTAAGTAGTAAAATAGGAAGAGGCTAGAACAAAAACACTTGCTACTTGAGGCTTGAATCATATAACTGAAATCTTTCATTTGTTGAATTTCTTAACATTGTTTTCTGAGGGGAATGCATAAAACTGAAAGAAAATGTAAATTTTAACCTACGCACTGGGACGAATTGGAAGTTTGTTTATCACAATTTTCCAATTGAAAGATACTCCTGAAAGCTTCTAGTCGGTTTACAAACAAACTAACAAGAGTCTAACATCGTCGTTCCTTGATTGGCACGATTTTATGGTAGCAGGCAGCATCTGTCCATAAGAGAATAGGCATCCAGCTTCAGCAAATAGGGACAGAAGGATCTGCTCAAGAACTCTGGTCACATCCTAGGGCTGCGGGAGGGTATGATCTAATCAGTGCGCAAGGCGACGATAATGGCCTCTCGTAAAACCATAAGCTGGCTGGCGATTTTCGAGGTTCAGACGCTTATACATCCCCACCGGAAGATGACGCTCGTCCAGAACCATAACGGCGCAAGTTGTGAGGACCCAGGATAGTTTGATGCCTCCAGTCGCGATATCCAGCGAGCATCGTCCGCGTGTCGCTTCGCGCTTCAGTGGATTAAATTGTCCATCATAAAACCGACCCTTGGGACCCATCCGGTTCGATCATCGGGTCGCGGTAATTAACGCTGGATTCGATCTTCCGCTCGTCGGAGCGAAAAGTTCGCGACGCGCGACAATTAGCACTGATTTAGAAGGTGCCAAATTTTTTAAATGTGATTAATCATAGAAATCAATTCTTTTTCAAATTCTTATAGATGATTTGACCGACGGCCAATTCTTTTTCGAAAGATTTCCCAGGATAAAGTATTACCAAGAGCCCAGAATTGTGAAAGGCTTGAAAAGAATTTTTTAAATTTCTCAAGATTCCAAGAAAAATTGAAAATGATTTTTAATTTTGAAAAATAATATTTTAAAATTTTTAAATTTTTTTACTTCTAAATATTTGGTTTCAATTTACTTGTCTTAAATGAACTGTCAAATAGTTTTAAATATTCAGCAATTGTTATTTTTCTGAATTAAACAATGTCAAATTTAATGGGTTAAAAATGGAAATGGCTGTAGATCCCTGTGCTACCTAGTAAGGATCTACTTTACCGACCGAGGATAATGCGAAATTCGACATGATCGACTGACGGTAAATTACCTGTCACTGTTTTTCTGTCGCTTAACTCGGAACAGAACCGTGTCCCGGTAATTTCTGAGCTCGCGGCTCACGTTCAAAGGGAAGCTTCCTGATCCACTCCTGGCCTGAGTTCGTTGACTCGCTCTTAATTATCACCGCTGTACGTGCATTCCGTGAAACTTTTTTGGAAAACTAAAACACTGCAATTCTTTCTAGGAGTTAAACTGACGTGCATCAGACCTTTTCTAGAGCTCGGCAATTCCAAGGCTCACGCTACAAGATTACAGAGAAGAAGCCAACCTTCCTGGATAAATTAAATTATGGCTCAAGTTGAAGGAACTGTAAAAACGACTTTTATTCAGAGGAGCATTTTCGACGTGAATGAGGTTAAGAGAACTCGGGGAAAAAAAATTGTATTTTCGTAAAGCCTCGCTAGTTCTTTTTTCTAAGACCTCGCGGAATATTCTTCCCTCAAGAATTCAAATTCCTTTACATAACATTCGACTCGTGTACATCGTTGGCTCGTGAAACGATATTCTGATCGTCGTAGGTGCAGGAGTCTCGTTTTTTCTTTTTCTTTTTTTTTTTTTTGTCAAGTTTTTACTTTTTGGCTCGTTTCACAGCATATACGCGATGCAAAAGCATTCCCTTGTTCGTTCCCGTACCACTATAGCGAGCAGCAACGCGTTGCTCGCAAGCCGCACTTTCAGTCTGAAAGGTCTCGGAAACTTTCTCGGCCTCTCCGACTCCCAACTCCTCTACCAGGGCTGCATTAAACATGGATAAACGATTTATAGGGCTTCGAACGATCCCAATAAAGTGGGGGTCGAAGATTCGAAAAAGGTGGACTTGACTCCTCTGACAAGCATCGTTTTCATATTAAAGGGCCCCCTTAAATCCGTTCCAGATTCTTCAAACTTTATAAATACGAAGAAAAATAAAAGGTCGAATTTAAATAGAAACTGAAGCATAGGGTTGCATCATCAGGCTAAATCTCTTTCAGGGTTAGGGGCCGTACTTGAGTAATGATCTTAAGGGATGTATAGAAAACAGGATAAATTTTAAATCAAATAACAATTAACCTGCTGCTTGTTTAAACAGCTAACTCCTTCCACAACATCTCTCTGACAGGGGTCGCTGATCAATCTCTCTAGCAATCACCTCAGGTGGAGAGCTTCACAGCAGGGATAATTATCCCTTTCTGTAAAACAATAAAATAAAAAAAGATATTGAAATCACATTAGGAAGGGGAAAAAAATAAGGGGCGAAAGATTATGATTTAAAGTTGGCGTGTCGATAGGAACCTCGTGCCCAAGGCGAGGTGCTCCTTCGTCCGAAATTTATTCTCTATCTTGATATAAATGGAAGTACACACCAAGAGCTGTTCGTTATTTGCTGATAATTAATCGCTCCCATTCGAGGCCGGCACGAAACTTGGGTTTCCTATCTGCTTTGTCATCGCTATACTTAATAATTCTTCCACACGATAGGCGGGCTAGGTCGTCGCTCATCCCGCATCGACGCTGTGCAAATAACCGATTAAGCCTTCCAGCGCGAATTCGAACAACCGAACCGCGACCACTCGCGCTATGGGTGATGGGATGGGACTTGGATAAAAAAGAAGACGTAGCGGGCTTAATGTCTCGGAAAGACTTGAAATCATGTCTACCGAGGTAGTTTAATTACCTCAGGGAGCATAATCAAACCATTTAGCCCCTAAACCCTTCGCAAGTCTGTTTGACTTGGTGCTCAAAATTGGACTCATGAATATTGCTTCAAGTGTTTTAAAGAAGCCTTTTTATCAAAAAAGAATTCTAATTTTTCTCCCGGTCAATTTTTTTCCTTTTCCATTATTCACCTTTCAAAAAACTTTCGAAGAAAAAAAAAATTAATTTCAGATTAAACAGTTGCATTTAAAATGAAGCAGTTAAACGCGTAGGAGTTTATATTTATAAAAGAATTTTAAAAAAGTAACTACATTTTCATTCAAGAGGAAGGAATTTGCAATTACAAAGACAAATTTCAAGAAGAAAGTTAAATTTCTCAAAATTTTCTCAGGTAAAATTCTTAACCAACAAGTTTATTTTCAACAATAAAACACCATTTTTTAGATTTTCAACCCAAGATGTATCATTAACTAATAAGATTAATTTTTAAGAAAGTTGTTCAAATTTAAACTAAGTAGTAAAATTTTGATCCGGAGGGTTAATTTCCTACCGAAACGGATAAATTTACAACAAAATATGTCAGTTTTCAAAAAAAAAAAGTATAAAACAAAATAAATTTAATGAATGGTTTATTTTTGACCTCAAAATAGTTAAATATTCAAACAAATAATAGAATTTTGTACCGAAAGAGATAAACTCCGAATAAAAAGTATAATTTTCAACCAAATAATGAAAATTTAAACTGAAAAGATTAATTCTGAACAAAATGGAATGCTTGAATTAGCTATTCAAATAATTGATTTTCAACAATAAAAAAATTTTAATTGTTAAAATTTCCACTCAAGATGTAACAATTAATCAAATTAATTCAATTTTCTACTGAGTAGTTAAATTTTAAATCAGGAATATTAATTTTCTAACCGAAAATATCAATTTACAGCAAAACACATCAGTTTAAAAAATATTGTTTAAAACAACACAAACTTAATTAATACTTTAATTTTCAACTAAAAATAGTTAAATCTTCAACTAAATAAAACGATTTCTTGACTTAAAGATATTAATTCTGAATTAAAAATATAATTTTTAACCAAATAATTTAATTTAAACTAAAAAGATTAACTTTTAACCCAAAATGGAATAATTGAATTAGCAGTTAAAATAATTGATTCTCAACAATAAAACATTTTTTTAATTTTTAAAATTTCAACCCAAGATCTATCAACTAATCAAATTAATTTTTAACAAAGTAATTAAATGTTCAACTAAAGAGTTACATTTTAAATCAGGAATAATTATTTTCTATCAGAAAATAACAATCTAAAACAAAATACGTCATTTAAAAAAGGTGGTTTAAGACAAAGCAAAATTAAAATAATAGTTTAATTTTCAACTAAAAATAATTAAATATTTAATCAAATAAAATGATTTTTTACTAAAAGAGATTAATTCAGAATCAAAATATAATTTTCAACAAAATAGTTAAATTTGCAATAAAATAGTTCAATATTCAATCAATAGAATAAATTTCTAGCAAATTAGTACAAGTGTGAATCAAGCAGTTGAATTTTCGATGTAAAACGACGAATTCCCCCCTGCCCCAAATTGATTCATTAAATTTTTCATTAAGACAATTAATTTGTAATACTAAAATTTTTTATTTCAATTCCAATATTTTGGATAATACGATTTCTTAAAATAAGAAAAATTTGTTTCTATTTGAATAATCTTATTTATATATAAAAATGATTCAATTTTAAATTTTATAGTCAACTAGAACAAGGTTTGTTTTTTAAATAAAAAATAAAATTTAAAAAGTTTTATTTAATTTTTTTAATTTTATTTAAATTTTTTTAATAATTAAAATATACGAAGCCTCTATTTGTATGCATTTGTTTTAAAATAAAATCACTAATTTTCATTTTTTTCAAGACTGTGAGATCTGGTATTTTGAAATAAATACTTTATTCCACTTGTCTGCAGCGGAGGATTTAAATTTATTTTATTTTTCTTGGAGAATTTGAGACTGCTATAGAGTTTCAAATCTAAACTTTGAAAAGAAAATATTTTTTGAGGAAAATGGACTTTTGTCGTTTTCTTCGCGAGAATTCCTCGCACATGTGACGATCGTGGGCACGTACGTATAGGGAAATTCAAGAGACTCGCCAGCGCAGCGCCTCTAATCCATCCTTAAGGGGCTTCAAACGTATGGAGAATGTACACCGCCTAAGCACCGGCCGGAGGGTTCTCCTCAAGAGTAAATATTTAGGAATTTTTTCGAGAGCTCCAAGTGCCTAAGAAAACAGTTTACATCGAAACGTTGGTCCAACGAGATGCCAGAATTCTCCCGGGCACCCATGGGAACTATCTTCTCTTCTTGGAAGATCCGAACTCAAACATCCTGCAACCTTTCACTGGCAAACATTCAGAGCGAAGTCTTTTCGGATAAAACGTGCCTTTTCTACCACCCCTGCGATCAACGCAGTGTGTGTTATTATTGGAAAGAGGAACGCTCAAGAAATGTATTCAAATTCATCCCACGAAATATCGTCCAAAATGTTCGGTACGTTTCTTAAAAAAATATTGAGAAATTAGACACTCTAAAAATTCCTAAGTATGAGGTTTTAATGAAATATTATTCAATTATTAATGCTCTCAAATAAAATGGCAGCATTTTTTCCTAGTCTTACATTTAAATTTAATTTTTTTTCAAAAAATCGTAACAGGTCGAATTTCTTTTAAAAAAAGCTCAAAAAAAAGAAAGTCACACGGTTCGAACCCTAGATAATTTTGGAAACGTTTTAATAATTTTATGTTCGGTTCTTGGCCAATTCGATTAATATCTAGAGTTTATTTTTTTATAAATTATTTTAACTGAAAATTAACCTATTTCAAGATTCATAATTTAAGTTGCAAATTAATATTTTTGGTACAAAATGAAATGTTGAAAAATCTAAGTCCACATTTTTGGTAAATAATACGTTTTTTGGGTTAAAAATTTAATTTTTTTTTAAACAAGTATTCAGAGGAATTTTTTTTCTTACAAGACTGAAAAACATTTCTGCTTTAAAGACTTAACTATTTTTAGTAGATTTTTCTTATTGGTTTAAAAATACATCATTTTTTGGTAGAAAGTTCATCTCTTTGATTTTGTCTACAATTTTAATTCTGGTGGAGAATTTATATTCCTTCGTTAAAAGTTCAACTATCTGGTTCAAAATTTCTTTTTATGATAAATTCTTTAATTTAAAAAATAAAATCTTTCTTGATTGCATATTCAACGAATTGTCCGAAAAAATAAACTCTTCTTTTAAAAATTAAATTTTTTGGTTGCAGGTTCAGCATATTTGATGAAAATAAAATATTGGATAAAAATTCATGTTTGCTACTTGAGAACTCAAATATTTTTCCAAAAATTCGTCTTTGAAAGTTTGCTGAAGATTCATTATGTTGCAAATTCGTGTTTATTTATCAACATTTTTTTATGAATTTTTTATCTTTAAATTTAGCGATCACACTTTTTATTAGGAATCTACCTGTTTTGGTTTAAATTTCCACTACTACATTGAAAATTTATCTTTTTTGAATGGAAATTCAATTATTGTGTGGAAAAATCTTTTTTGTTGTAAAAAAAATTCTCATCTTGGTTGAAAATTCATCTTTTTGGTTCAAAATTTAACTAATTCTTTGAAACTTAAACTCGGTTGTTAATAACTAATGCTTTTTTGTTAATTAATTATTTTCGTTGAAAACTTATCCCTCTGGTCGAAAAATAAACTATTTTCTTTAAAGTGTTTTCTTTTTGGTTGGAAATAAATTTGTTCTATTAAAAATTGAAATATTCTGTTTTTAGTTGAAATTTGATCTTTTTTAGTTAAAAATGTACGTATTTTGTAAAAAAAATCATCTCCGGTTGAAAGTTTAATCCCTCTGTTAAAAATTCTCTTTTTGGATCAAGATTTATCATTTTAGTTCAAAATCGAAGCTCTTCGATGCACAATGTAACTATTTTGTTGCAAATCTATCTTTTTTTTTAATTTAACTGTTTTTTATTAAAAAATATAATTTTTTAATTAAAAATTAACCAATCCTTTTTCTAATCAGCATGCATTTTTGGTTAAAGATTAATTCTGTTGAAAACACGTATTTTTTCGGTCAAAATTAATTTTCTAACATCAAATTAATCTACTTCATCATTGTTGACAATTTATCTTTTTCAGTTAAAAAATCAATTAATAAGTTGAAAACTGATTTTTTTGTTAAAAATTGGTCTTTTCAGTAGAAAATTAATCTTTTTGGTTGCAAATTTAAATATTTTTTCAAAACTTGAATTCTTCGGTTAAAAATTCACATCTTGGTTAAAAACTGGTCTTTCCTAATTGAAAATTTATGAATTTTGTCATGAATTTATCTGTTTAATCAAAAATTAAACTTTTTTCTTGAAGAAATCGTCTGTGTGAAAACTGAACTATTCTGTTGAAATATTTCTTTGAGTTGAAAACTAATTTTTCAACTTAAGATTTAACTACACCAATTTTGTTTGAGAATTGATAATTTTTTGTTAAAAGTTAATATTTTTATTTGGAAATCCATCTTTTTTCTTAAAAATCCAAAGTATCTAAAACATTTTCTGTTTTCCCTAGTAAGTTCTAATTCTTTTGTAAATGGGAGCCATAACTAAAAGAATCACTTAAAGCAAGAAAAAAAAAAATTTTGGATCCAAAAGAAAAGATAATTTTCATTTAAAGTTGATAATAAATAAATGCAAAATGCAATTATTTCACTATCCCGAGAAATCACATTTGAAGTCTGAAATTCATAAGAATAAAAAAAAAAACTAAACGTCAAGCTACAATTACAGATGAGCGTAAAAAAATGTCGCATCAAGAGAAAAAAGAAGATTCATACGCCCTCTATCTGGAAATAATTGCGTGCATACGTTCGAAATATTTTTACGGCCACTTAGGGCCCTTTTTTTAAATCATAAGAGCATATTTCACTTGTCGAGGCGGGCGGGCGGGCGGGCGTAGCAGAAACGTTTCTTATACAACCCTACACTAAAGTCTCCGTGTCCCGTGAAATGTCCATATCGCGTTCCTTAGCTTAAAGTATGCGAATGTATACTATACTGTATAGTATATAGTGCATTCGTAAGGGAAAAATACGACCACGAGTCCGACAGTGACGTCCTTTTAATGAGGCCATGGAACGAAGCTCACGAAAGCTCATTACACCTTCCCACCCTATAAAATGAAGTCCTGGGCGTGGAGAACAAGACTGCGACGGGTTACGAGATCTTCGCACGTTCATTACGGGTCCAAATATATGCATGCGAATAACGAGCACGTTCGAAATGTGCTTAGGTTACTCGCACTTTCACACGAGCTTTATGTACTGAAGATTGAGAGCAAGTATCAAGGCCTGTGATAAAACGCATTTTTTATTATTTTTTTTTATTTCCCTTTTTAGGCCCTCCAGCTTGAAATTCTTTTAAATTTCCACCCAACTGCAAATTTTGCATCTTCCAAGTGTCTATTGGGCAAAAAAAATTAGGGATGTCCTAGAGACGTCTTCGGGACATCCCTAAGACGTCTTTGGAAACATGTCTTTTCGATATCCTGGGGATATGCTTAAGACGTCTAATGTTGGTACGGAAAATTGCCCGAGACGTCATGGAGACGTCCTCGGGACATACCTAAAACATCTTTTGAAAAATGTCTCTTAGACATCCTAGGGATGCTCTTAAGACTTGTTATGTAAGTCCGAAAGATGTTCCGAGAACGTCCTATGACTGAGACGTCTTTAGGACATTACAGCACATTAGATGTCTTACAGACAGCTTTAAGACATCCTTCCCAGTGGGAAAAAAAATTAATCATGTCCTAGAGACGTCTTTGGGACATCCCTAAGACGTCTTTTATAAGATGTCTTTTGGACATCCTAGGTATGCTCTTAAGACGTCTAATGTCAGTCCGAAAGATGTCCAGAGAACGTCCATGTCTTTAAGACGTCTTTAGGACATCTTTAGGACATTGGACGTCTTAGAGACGTTGATTGCACTGACATAGGACGTCCTAGGAACGTCCCAAGGACGTTCTAGGGATATTCTTACTTTTGTGCCCACTGGGTACTTTGCTGAAAATTTGGTTTAAAATAAATTTAAAAAAAAATTAATTTGTGTATGTAATACTCTTTT
>JAWWLR010000155.1:3197093-3210731 GCA_035041075.1 Acraspis erinacei
GTCCTTGGAACGTTTCTTGGACGTCCTATGTCAGCCCAATCAACGTCTGTAAGACGTCCAATATGCTAAAGATGACCTACGGATGTCTTAAAGACATGGAAGTTCTCGGGACATCATTCTAACTGACATTATACGTTTAAAGAGCATCCCTAGGATGACCAAAAGACATGTTATAAAAGACGTATTAGGGATGTCCCAAAAAGGTCTCTAGGGCATCCTTAATTTGTTGCAGTGGGCGTCCTAGGAACATTCTTTAAGACGTATTGAGGACATCTTTAGGGCATTAGACGTCTTAGAGTCATTTATTGGACTAAAATAGGACGTCCTAGGAATGTCCCAAGGACGTTCTCAGGACTTTCAGGGTTTTGTGCCCACAGGGTGGAATGCCTTTCATTTTTCCAGATCGTCAACCCGAATTTGTACTTTTTCTGAATTCCTTTAACTTCCTTGAATTATTTTAAATTCCTTATAATTCTCTGAACTCCTTCAAGTCCTTAAGTTTAATGAATTTCTTCAGTCTCCTGAAATCTGCATTCCTTGAATCCCTTAATTTCCTGAATTTCTTTAATTCCCTTAATGCACTGGAATCCCTAAGAGTCTCAGAATTTCCTGAAATCTTATAATTATCTGAATTACCGGAATTCCTGGAATTCAATCAATTCCTGGAATTCCCTGAATGCTCTGAAACCCATTAATGCTTTAACGCCCCTCAGATATTCTGAATTATCTAAAATCCCATAATTCCTTGAATATTATGATTTTTTTTAATTCGCTGAGTTCCTAAAAATCTCGGTACTCCTTGAATTCTCTGATATCCGTGAATTCTCTTATATCTTTTATTTCACTAAATTCACTGAAATCCTTGAATTCTTTAAATATCCAAATTTGTTGTAATATCGGTTTTCCCTGAATTCTTTAAAAACCTTGATTTTTTAAATATTCATAATATCATAAAATTCGCGGAATTATCTTAATTACTTAAGTAATTGGAATTTCGTGAATTCTCCGAAATCCTTCATTATTGTGAATTCCTTAAATTCTCTATAATCCTTGATTATTCTGAAGTCCCTGGAATCCTTGAATATACGGAATTTCCTCATCTTTTTAAATTTCTTAAATGCTCTAAGGTCCAATAAAAATTTCCTGAATTCCTTGACATCCATTATTTCTTCGAATTCTCCTAATTCGGAATTCCTTGAATACTCTAAATTTATAAAATTCCTTGAATTCCCTTCAACCTCCCAACTTTTTAAATTTCTAAAATTGTCTGTAATCCCTGAAATATTTTAATTCTCCGAATTTCTTGAATTCCCTTAAACCTCTCAAATTTCTAAATTTCTAAAATTCTCTGTAATCCCTGAAATATTTTAATTCTCTGAATTCTCTGAAATCCTTGATTTCTTTGACTGTTCAAAATTCCTAGAATTCCCTTAATAGTATAAAACCACTGAAATTCGCTGAACTTCCTTAATTATTTTAATATTCGCAATTGATTGAATTCTCTAAAAGCCTTCATTACGCTGAATTCCCTAAAAATCTTCAATATTCTGAATTTCCTGAAGACTTTGAATTCCTAGCAACCCTCTGTTATCCAGAAAAATTTTCCGAATTCCCTGAAATCCTTCAATAATATCAGTATTATCCGATCCTTAAATTCTTTAAATTTATTACATTCAGAATTCCACGAATATTCTAAATTCCTTATTATCCTAAATTCCCTAAAGCCTAAAATCTCTTTACTCCGGGACTTTATAAAATGCTCTTTAATATTTAAAATGTTTAAATTCTTTAAATTTTCTAAATTGCGAGAATTCTTGGAATTCTACACAACTTTACAATTTTTCCAGTTCTCTAAAATCCTTAAATATCTGAAATTCTTAAATTTCCTGAAATCTTTGATTTCTTTGAATATCCTGAATTCCTGTAAAGTCTATAAAATCCTGAAAACTGAATGCCTTAAACTTCCTGAATTCGTAGAATATTTTGAATTCTTGAAATTCCTTGAATTTTCTATTTTGAATTCAAATTATTGTACTAGACGTATTACTAATATATTTTATTGTAAAAAAAACTTTAGGCTGGCCAGGAAATTGAAGAAAGTGATTTTTGATAGGCTAAAATGAAATAAAATTTCAAGAGACTAATAGGTATTTTCTAGGATTTCTCGGATTTCACCATATTTAAGAGATTTCTAAAATTTCCCAAGAAATTATAAGATATCAGAGGATTTCCATAGATTTCAAGGGATTAAAAAATATTAAAAATGTATCAATAGGAATTCTTAGAGGATCTCAACAGATTTCAAGGGCACTTAAAGGATTTCAAAGAAATGATAACCTTTCAGGGTATTTTAATCGAGATTCCCTTCGTTTATATAATTGTCGCACCTCTGTGCATTTTTGGGGTTGAAATATGAGAAGCTTTCAGTAAAGTGCTTTTAAAAATGCAAGAATTTCCATTCTTTCCTTTTGACATACATGTCCTTTGTGCTTTACACATCGTGTGTGTTCACTATGATGCCGAAAACGTGTCCTGTGGTAAATACCAATTCAGTGGCAGACCAAATCTCGCGGATTATCTTGCGAGCACGTACGCTGATGGTAATCGACCGTCTGTGATACCCGTGTATTGAAATATTCTCCAAAAAAGGTCCGGGGTTAAAATATCAGTCAGAATAATAATCTCTGCCTTCATTGTTCCCAAATTGAGTTTTTCACGATATAAAGGGTTAGCAGAATAAAGAAGCAACATTCAAGTTATTTTTACATCTATCAACCTTATTTCAAGAAGACTGACAGAAAAAAAATATCTTGCACTGCATATCCATAAAACTTGGTCGCGGGCACATTTATTGAATCAAAATATCGAATGATTTCCATTTTTCCGATAGATTGTGCATTTCATCGTATCCTGAGTTGTTTCCAATAAAGTCGAAAAGATATACTTCAAACTGTTTTATTTCGCTTTGGTCGTAATGGGTTCCTATCTGGTTGGTGGTATGAAATATCTTATCGAAAACGTCAATCTCGCTCTATGACCAAAACCGGTTGAAGAGTCGTATCAGTTACCAGCTGGTCACTGATTTAGAATCGATTTTTTTCGATTCTGTCCGATTGCATCGAGGGTATTGCGTTAGCTATAGATTTTCGAAAGCCTCTTGCAGCCACGCCCGGAAAGCAAATCTTGATACAAGGAATTGGTTGAATGGAGAGGGCGGCCTAGGTAAAAGCAATAACTCCCACTATTCGGGGGAAGATAACGTTCGAGAAAGACGATGTTTACAAAACCCGGTGGAGACTGCAGTTGGCCAAAGAAAGTAATGTTGCTACTCGAGAAGATGAAGCGCAATTCCGTTTCCCCTTCCAATCAGAGCTAGAAGTCCAATTTACAGATCCTCTTTTCCTTTGAAGAAAAGTTTTATTTCGATAAATATTCGAAGCAGCATTCATTTGGAAGCAACCAAGTTCAGATATTTTGCATTCAGGACAACTTAAGTTGTGTTCTAATATATATTTAAAAAATTAAAACATATACATCTCCACCCCAGTCTTGAACAACCCTGTTCTTTATTTTTCATTATGTTACTACTCCCGCACTTCCCTTTCCATTAGAAAATAGACTTGCCCTCTAGTTTTATCTCTTTGCTAAAGCTCGGTTACAGGTCTAATCTCGTTTAACTTGTTTACCGGTCTTCGATAAAGGAGCAATGCAATCCGCGCGGACTTTATGCGGAGCGCGGGCGCGAGCTGCTTTAACTCCCGTGTAACTCTGACTTTAAATTTATTATGGCGGTAAATATAGCCAGTCGGAGGGATGAGCAGATAAAGTGCTAGAGCGAAAATGAGATGGAGCTATGGTGGTAGCGAGAGTTGTGAGAAAGAGAGAAGGAAGAAGAATTCTCCCTGTACCGGCATTTATAACGTCAAGCTCGAATTTTTTGTCGGACCTCGAGCAAGATCTGAGCAGCTGGCACGAGATCCCCGCGAAGGAGATCTTTAACGAGGAACCAGAGAGGTTTCACTGGTTTCAGTTGCCCATGCCCATGCCGTCGGCTTTGGCGACCACGTGACGCCGCGCCGGTTCTCCACCTTTCCCTTTACGACCTTTTTTTTTAGGGAAGAAAAAATGATGAGCCTAATGACGTGTTTGGCCGATTTACATCTTTTAATTGGGACAAGTGAAGATTTATTGCCTCACGATTTTACCTTTATCTTCTATTTACGTATTTCCAAATACAGAGTTTATTTAGCTTCCTTATGGTCTCCTGTAACCTGATGTGGTCCCTTTAGTATTAGAGTCATTTCTATAATTATAAATTCAAAAATATTTTCCAGACTTCTGACGATACAATTTTTAGTAATTTATGATTCATCGACTGAGATTGTCGTAACTTTGATATTGATAATGCATGCAGAGTTTGGGATTGAAATTGGCCTGCAAGACAGTGAGAATCATTGCGGTTGGTTCGCATGCGAATTGTCGACGTTGACTGCAACGTTCACATTCGACATGCTCGTCTTGAACAATGAGCATGCTCCAGGCATGAAAGCCGTGAATGACGAGTATTCGAGCGAATGGGACCAATCAGCCTGATTGGCCGACCGGTATTTACATTTCTGCGGGCGTGTGCTTCGCTACCGGCTGTTCTAAAGACCGAAGAGAATGGATGCCAACGATAGCGCAAAATCAATTTTGAACTTGCTCCAAACAAGAGAAGAGCATCGATTCGCAGAAGCACAAGGAACCAGTTCCAACCACTTCAGGATATATACCTGGCACATAAATTAGAACAAGTTCCAAATCATAGAATCCATTTAATTTTGGTAAATTCACTCAATGCATTTTAATTTATGTAAATTGACAATGTTCGGTTAATTATGAATCCATTTAATTAGTTCTAGTTAGGTTTGCACAGAACTTCTTGATCATATGGAGCTTCCACTCTGAAGGTAATTTAGAGAATAAAGTGCTTCAGCCAGTTTTCGGAATTCATTATAGAATATAGACATGAGTTGTTTAGAAACTTTTTTGGTGATTAAAGTAATCCCTCAAGTAAATATACACAGTGGGTTGTTTAATGCCGAAGAAGAAAAACCTCTTGAAAGTCGGAACTCCTAAAAATGTTTGCCTCCTAAACTCCTCCATAAAAATCTGGTCACTCTCGTCGACTCGGCACCGGATGTGGAAAGCATCATATACACAAGATACTTAAAAAGTTTCAAAACATCGTGAGGGCTTTACAACTCTACAAGGGTCGTTTTCTTCACATCTGGTTAAAATTTATTCTCCGTTTTGACTCCAGTTCTTGCTTTTTCCAAGCTGTAAATCTTGACCACAAATGAGGAAGTAAAAACACATCATTTAAGTTTAGACATTCAGGATTCCAATTACCTAATTCCTTGAATGATAATCCAATTGCTATGGCCGTAAGAGAATCAGCGAAAACATTCTTAATGGTTTCTGGACGGGAAAAAACTGTTTGAGGCGGACAAGCCAAGTTAGAATATATTAGATGTAAATAATCTGTTAGCTTAGATTAAGTGAAACGTTTATAGTTACATTATGTTAATTCTCCTCTTACATTTTTTTAAATCTTGAAATTAAGAAATCATTTAGTGGATATGGAAATAATCTACTTGCAGTAGCCACTTTATGGACTGGTAAAAAGAAAATGAATATCCCTGAATTTAGGCTAATGCATTTGGAGGTTTGTTAATTTTCTCGACTTTCTTGATATGTTAATTTAATTACCGGCTGGAAACGAAACACCTGTAAATTATTATTCTCAGAACAAAATAACTGATTTCCAACATTTCGAAAAAGTAGTTGTTAGAAAAGCAAATCGTAAACTGAACCATTTTTTGAGGTTTACAGCACTTCTATAAAGCTGCAACACTTGTACTCCAAAATTACAAACTTAGCTTAGCTGTCAAAGCTAAAAAAAAATCCCTTTGTTTTGAATTATGATTGCACATTGTAGCATTGTAAAATATTTCAGAGGACATTTTGCAGAGACTGAATCTTGTAATTTTTAGAAGATAAACGTTGGCAAACTGCGTTAATTGAGTCGTTAACGTTATCGGTCCATCAGTGCCAGTAGTGCCGAGACTGAAAGACACTGAAAGACCTCGGCTTCTAAAAGTCGAAACCTCCCAGAGAGCCGCTGGGAGAAAGACCACCCACTCACTTAACCGATCAGGCGTGAACCTGCTTGAAGGTAATCTAAAGAGGGCATTAGCTCCCGAGTCTTCTGATAGCCGACGCGACGCGTGCTGGGTGCTCTAAAGGGTTAATTGTATTTTTATCCAAACGGCAGCTACGAAAGGCGTCGCTCGATCAGCCTTTGAGTCCTCTTCATTCCTTTCATTTCCCTTCTTTCGTTCAATTCAAAGATATCTTATTGTGAAGCTAAAGCAGAGCCATTTGCTATCCTGATTCTTTACTGTTATTACTACTGCAAGTGCATCATTATTATCATGTTTATTAGAATATGCTCTTTGTGCAAATGGCACGATAACAAAGTATGGAACCTCCTTTACAAAATAAAGCTTGTTTTCTTCTATCTTTTTTAGCACTTTACATTTTTTTCAAATTATAACACAAATTTTATGCTGCGGATGTTTTTTGTTCGAGGTAGCAGCTGCAGAAGTCCGGTTTCAAGGCAACCATGTGATTACTTAATGTGTAAGATAATTACTTACTGACAAGAAATTTCTTTGGAAGGTAAAATCAGGACTCAGTGACTCACCTGAAACAAAAGAAAAAAGACTGTTAGTTTTTTATTCGAAATATTTATACATAAAAATATAAATCTAGGTTCGCTGACAGCAGTACAATACTCAGTACGGACAATGAGTCAACATCAGTCTGGCTCTCAATTGATCTGTGTTTTAGCATCCCTGAAAGAATAATCGTTTATCCATGGCACATGTCGTATTCATATGACAGCAGGGGACTTCTCTAATCGTTGGCGAATCTCTCTTTGATCGGTCGTGCTCTTTTAATCGGCGATGGAAAGTCGAGTCGCCTCGCGAGCCGGAAACGAGAGGGCTTGATAGAACAGAGTTGATTCTGCCTTGCTCAAAGTACAATCTCGCAGACAGACAGCTCGAACAGCCTGACAGACACCCTGCAGCGAAGGAGCAGGAAGCCTTTTCCTTTGTCGTTCTTCGACCGCTCACGCAATGTTAAAATGTTTCAACCTCGATCGCGCTGTTTGCCGTGTCTGTGCAAATGTTGCTTTTTCAGCGGGCTCCACCCAAAACGAAAAGTAATTATTACGCACGCGACCCTTCTACGCTGTTCATGCGCACACACATTTGTCCATGCGTACACGCATTTCAATGTCAGAACCTTTGTACGCCAACAGTTAAAATTTGGTTTCAACCGCCGGGGAATTTAGGGTAATCTGTCAAATAGACACAGTGATTGTTTGAAACGAAGAAAACTTTTTCTGGGTGTTAATGTCAGGTGAATGGAATCGATTAGCTCACTCCTAACCATAAGTGACATCCAATATCTGAAAACGACCTCTTGGATTTTCAGCTGTCCGAGTTTATTAATGTCACACTTCTGGTATCGGATTACAAATTCGACAGGAATCACTCAACGACGCGTTGTGGGCTGGCCAAAGGCGTAAAGCGGCCGGCTAATTAATAACTCTGGATAACAAGCACCAGATGGGGCGCTTCGGACAGAGCATTTGCGGTATTCGCGGTGGGAAGAGAGAAAGGGTCCAACGCAGATATAGAAATGGAGAAAGGGATGAGAGAAAAATCTACCCTGAACTCGTGTGGTTGGTAGGGACACACGCCCACTCACTACCCATTATTGCGCACGTGTGGTTGGGATGGTCGCGTGCATGCTATTAGCAAAAAGTAGTGCCCCAACCCCCAACCGCGATTCCATATCCCAGGAATCGAAAATAATTGTCCCGTACAGGAAACTTCGCTTAAAAGAGAATTCTCAAGTACTTAAGTCCTCCAAGAGGGAAAATAAACCTACCCTCGTTTCCAGCTAAGGACGTTAGGACCAATGTCTGTGTCTTCTTCAATTTGAGTAAGGATCTCTCGAAACGAAAATCGCCTTCTGCGTACAAGAAACACATGTGTAAAATGTCCTTTCCTATATTTCCAGATAGAAATTGAGTTTATAAGGACCTACAAAAGACTTGTTTCTATTTTCCTATGATACTTTTTGTAGCTTGTCTGGAATCTGAGTTACATTTTCAGTAAGGAAAAACATTCTAGTGGACGTTAATGCAATTTGACAAAGACAAATCTTGGAAGTAATATTATTGTAGTTTCTCTGACAAAACTAATAGCATTGAAGAGTGATATAGATAAGAGATGAAATGTACGAGTAACAATCATAATTTGATTTCAAGTCCCATTTCTCAGTGGGAGTTGATGGTCGCCCAAGAGAGGAAAGGTCTCCGATATCGAAGGCCCCGATCAACAGCAGCCTCGAATTCCTTTAGCTTTGATGCGCTCTCTGAAGCGCGTGCGCTCTCAAACTCGATTTATCCCTTTTTTTCTTCCTTGTGGTGAGCTGTAAGGCCAAGAAAGGGTTTTCGATAAGAAACGGGTTTTAGAGGCGGTGTCCTTCCATTCGTCGATTTTTACCCTTCGAACCCCTCCGCGTCGCACCAAGATGTATCGAGCACGTACCAAGCGGATATCGAAGAATATAGGGTCAATACATTGCAATCCGACTTTCAAAGAATTCTTTCATGGTTTTTCCAATAATGTTGAAACAAATTCCAGTTCTTGTAATTTAAAAATTTTAAGACATTATACTGGTTGTAAACTAATTTAGCAACAATTTCTTCTACAACTATTAATCAGTGCAAACCCTGGCGGAACAAATATGTAAGAAGAATTTTCAGTTTTGGCGTAGAGAACTACTAATAAACGCTCAACTGCATGACGTATATTCATTAGAGGAGTTGGCTGGCGTCGACATTTTGAAGAACTTTGCTGAAGTCACTGGGTTACCGCAATTCGAATTGCCAAGCTCTTATTATCCTCGGATGATGTGCTGGTACATGCTTTCCCCTATATTCTGCCAGCTTTCATCGCGCTTGCGACAGCGAATCCTCTGATCCGAGACAACAAAAGTTAAATAAAATTTTCTCTAAAAAAGGGAACGCCTTTCAACTCCTCTCGGATTCGATCCCAGAACCTTCCGTTTGCTTGACAAACAAAAAAAAATATTGCACTCGGAACGATTCAGGGGCAAAGAGCGTGCTTAATTTGACCGTAGGTGCAGAAATATAATTTCCGGACACGGTTAATGCCACATTCGAGTCGCGTCTGCAACAAACTGGATATTTCCGTTGAGTTGAGCGAAGATCGCGTAGGCTGAAGTCTTATAGATATAATGACCTTACATTGCGCTTTTTTATGTTACTTATCACATGCAAATCCTACTTTATTGCGATTGGTATTCTTATTAGGCGCCTCCACCTTTTCTTCCCGCCAGGCTTTCTTTTTCCAAGAGGATTTATGAAAAGTATCCTCGCAGAATGTAACGCCAATTTTACTTCCACCTCATACCTCTCCCATTAAGATTAGGATGATTTCGCTTACGAGCAGGGATCCAACTACGACGGAAGGGAAAAAAAAGTATACCTAACGCGATTTTCAAGTAACTGGATCGAGAATAAGAGAGAAAGAGTGATGCTCTCGTGTTTTCTACTTGACGGAACCGAACTGGTTTAGCGATATCGATTTGGATAGCTGGAAAACTGGAAGTGGGCATGCGTGTAATTTCCATATTTTTCCAGGTCAAAGATTAGTTTACCAGGTCAAGTTAAAGTAACTTATTAACAGTTTATACATTTATTTAACTTTCAACATAAGGAATAAACTATCAAGAATAACTGGTTTGCTTAAACCAATCGTCAACTGGGGATTAGTTTTTATCAAAAGTTCCTTTTTTTAAACTTCTACTTTATAAATGTCCCAGCAACAAGCGGACGTCCACATAACTTCAAGTGAGCTGGTGTCACGTCTTCTGACTTTGAAAGATTCTCACGTGGATTCTTTATTTAATTCATTATGAACTTCATTCTAAATTTCAATTAATAAAACCATTTTTAATCGACGTGTACAGAAACAAGTTGTTTTAAGCCATCTATTGCAAAGCTGAACAAAAGACGTTGAACAAATTTGCCAGTAAGGAATTCGAGTAGCTTTATTGATCAAGTTCTTTCCCATTTTTCTTGGAATTGTTGTCGGACTGAACTCTTATGGAATTAAATTATCTCTTCTAAGTTCGAACTCTTTGGCTTCGTGCAGACTTTCCAAACTTCATAACTCGAGCCGCACTCTGATTGGCTAACACGGAGGTAATCGAGTTACCTGACTGATTGCGAGTGGCTAATAATAACGAGGGTTTCGAGAGGAAGGTTTTTGGATTGTATCAGAGTGGAATTTGGACGCACTCACTCGAGAGGGAAGGGTGAAAGGGAGAGGGTAAAAGAGGGGTAGATAGACCTGGACGGAGCGGAAGGATCGTTTCGCGTAAAAGCTACGGATCCGTGGTGATGGGGTGGTATCAACCCCCGCGTGCCTGGAATTCCTCCCGTAATTGCATCGCGCGGCGCCAAGCCAGAACGATTGCATTTTCAGTCAGCTATGTAGTATAAATAGTGAAAACATGGTGGTGACTCCTTTGACAATTATCCGGACGAAATTTCTGTCCAAGAATTTCGCTGTTTGCGAGTTGACCGTCCAAACTAAGGCGCAGTGAGAGGAAATATTGAAATTCTAGTAGCCTTATGAATTCCTCCAACCTTTTAACCAGGAGATCGTTAATTTCTCCTGAAGAACGAGTGAAATACAGCTCGGAAAATTGGGAGGAAGAAGAGCTCGATCTACATTTTGTTTGGAAAATGAGTTTCTAAATTGAAGTCTAAAGTTAAGCGTTTGTTTAGATTTGGTTGTTTCAAAATGATATTCTGATTTCAAATATTTGTCTCTAAAGATTAAAGTTTTGTTGCCTAATTAATTAGTACAAATTTCATGTTCTTCTTATGGGATAAAGGGTTTTTAGAATTGTAATTTAAATTTCTGCCTCAACAAGCCGGTTTTCGATAGAAGTTACTGAGTTTGAAAATTATTTTCATATTTCAGACTTCAAAATCTTTTCCCTAACCCCATCTATTCCCCTTTTTTTAAAAAGTTCTTCTTTTTTCCTCTATTTTCAAGAAATTAAAAATTTTTCTCGTTTTTTTGATTAAGTGAGAACTGAAATAATAAGAGCCCAAAAATAAGATCCAACTAATTTAGGTTAAAATTTCATTCTTTTCGGTTGAAAATTCTACTATTGTGTTTTTGGTAGGAAATTTATCTTCTTTGGTGAAGAATTCTACTATTTGATTGAAAAATTAATTATTTTAAAAAAATGCAACTATTTTTTTCATCTTTTTCCATTCCATTTTTTGTTTCAAGATTAATTTTTTCTTATAAATTCGGTTTGAAAATGTATATTTTGTAGCTAAAAATTACTTTTGGGTTGAGAATTAAACTAATTGGTTTAATGTTCAATCTTCCGTTGAATTTTTTTTCTTTTTTTAAAAATTAATAATTTTAATTAAAAATTCATTTCTGGTTTACACGTTGAACTATTTTATCCTGAATTCGTGCCTTTTTAGTAGAAAATATATTTTTTATTTAAAAATGTACCTACTACATTTTTGGTTCCAAATGGAAATTTGCAATTGAAGATTTATCTTTTCTACTTGAAAATTCAACTATTTTCGTTGCAATATCAATTATTAGATGATTTGTTGAGAACTAATATTTTTTGGTAAAAAATTCAACTATTTGGTCCTAAATTAACTTTTTTGTTAAAAATTCATATTTCCAGGTTGAAAATTAACTATTTTCTCGAAAATTCACTCTGTTTGCTTAAAAATTGAACAACTTGGTATATAATTAAACTATTTTGTTGCAAATTGTTTTCCTTAATTAATTCATCTCGGTAGTCTTGGAAATTCTTCATTAGGGGTAAAAAAATTAATCTTTTTTGTTCATAATTTATCTTTTTGTTGAAGGATTCCATCATTTTTGTTAATTTGATCTTTTTTAGTTTCAAATTCAACTTCTTTTTCGAAGGTTGGGCAACTTTGTTGAAAATACTTTATTTCTGTTACAAATTTCTATTTTATCTAAAAGTTAATTTATTCCATTTTTTATTGAAACTTTATCCCGTATAAGATGTAAATTCGTTGGTAATTCGTCATTTTAGCTCAAATTTAAAATTAAATATCTAAAATTAAATTAAAACTTAAAATTTTATCCTTTTGTTTAAGGACTCAATTATTTTGTTACAAATTAACCAATTTGTTAAAAATTCAGCTAATTTGTTAAAAATTTAACTATTTTACAAAAAATGTAATGGCTAATTGAAAATTCATCTATTTTGTTTAATTAATCCTTTTTCGTTAAAAACTTCAACAGGTATGTTAAAAATTTGTCCTTTCGGATTGAGAATTCTTCTTTTATGGTAGTTTATAGACAGCCCTTAAGTGGTGCTATTAAATTTAAAGTGGATAGAGCTTGAAAAAAAACTCGACAGTATTTTTAAATTCATCCCTAGGGATTAAGGTGTCTGAAGCAATGTCCCTCGATTCATCTGTCATGTATACATTTAGAACATGTGGGAACATTCCTATCGCAGCAAAGGAAACCATGATTAGGTCTTTAAGAATGACTAAATTCTTTAAATCGTCAAGAAACATTCAGCTATCTTTTACATTATAAATAGATTTACCTGTTAAACGTGTTAATATTGAGGATAAAAATGAAGCTTAGCGCTATCGATGGTGGGAACTATCATTCCTAATGGATAATATTTGCGGATCTTTGGAATTACATAATCCCTTGTGTTAACATCTGAATAGGAATGCATAGATTTAGATTCCTTATGGATTTTACTGATGGACCAGTTTATTATTTAATCTCAAAATAATTATACTCAGATGACGATACTTTAATGATGATTGATAACATTCCAAGTATTGGAAGTTTCAGTTCAGTAAAATGCAAAAAAATTTCCTTAAATATCTCAATTGGACACCAAATGTAGATAGAGCCTCACTTTAAACGTACGGCAGAGATGTGCTGCCACTTGAAGTTTAAGTGGACCTAGGATCTATTCAAACAATGAGAGTATTTCTTTAAGATCCTCTCAGCTGTGCTTACGGTTTAACTGAAAGCATTGCCACGGACACACAAGAGAGAAATCTTATCCGATATCAGATTCTTCTTTTAAATAAACATTAGCAAGAGATCATTGTGTTAATACTTTACATTATAAATAAAAGCACAGCTGGTAAAGAACAATTTCGCCGACATCTGTAGTAATTAAAACAGGTTAATTTAATTGACTTCAAATTATGCTTATAGCAACAGTCAATCATTAGATTTGTTAATCTTGCTACACGATTTGTCAACATTACATTACAATTTTTCAAACCACTTCCGTCCTGAATTTACTCCTATCCTAGGGAAAATAAATGAGTGCGGAATTTATGATAGTGTAAATTTATGCAAAACTAATTAAGTTAGAGGACTCGCAAAGAACTCGTTTCCGCATAACGACTAAATCTTCGAAAGGAGGAAGGCCGAA
>JAWWLR010000155.1:3268547-3282625 GCA_035041075.1 Acraspis erinacei
AAAAAGTAATCCGCTTTTATTTCGGGAGCTAAAGTTTTATTTTGTTTGAAAAAAGTAAGCCGATTAGGGAATCGAACAGGAATCTTCAATCGACAATTACTTGCTACGGCTCACTGACCTGCAGAACTAGAGTTCTCTATTTACTTTATCTGCAATTTTCATTCCAAGGATCAATATTATGACTGATTTCTTATTCGAAAATTAAATCACATTGAGCAAAAGTCACTAGGGTGTATTAATTATATAAATAATTAACTTTTTGATAAAAAAAAAAAACTAAAAAGAATTTTATGAGATTTATAAAATTTACAGATCATTATTGAAGAATTCAGGATAAATTATCAGAATTTAGAATGAATTCAAAACAATTCAAGTTAAGGTAGTTTTGCCAAAATGAGAAAATATTTTTTCTACGATTTTAAGAATCAAAATATTATAACTGATGTCATTCCAAACAAAAAACATTATTTTGTATGAAAAATGTTAAAATTTACACAAAAAAAAACATTAATTTTAACCATGATTTTTGCAAATGAATTTTTTCTGACCATCGCTTGTTACCATTTTTAGAAAAAAGTTTGCATTTTAATAAATGACGACTTATTTTTTCCGGAAAAACATTCTCTACAACTCTACTGTTTCCAAATAAATTTTTCTATGGCTTCTATGACTCGAAATTGTTAGAACAATTTTTTTAAGGAAACATTTTTTAAACAAATAATAATATTTTAAGATTATTTACTTATTTTAAAAATTGGAAACAGTAGAGTCATCGAGAATTCTTTCCCGCAAAAATAAGCAGTCAATTATAAAAATTCAATCATTTTTCAATTGGTGAGAAGCCAGAAAAAATTCAATTGCAAAAAAGATGGTGGAAATTAATGGTTTTTGTGTGAATTTTAATATTTATCATGAAAAATAAAGTTTTTTATTCGAAAAGACATCAGTTATAATATTTTAATTCTTAAAATCATAAAAAAAACTATTTTTTGCAGGTATTTGACTTTTGGTACGAGAACAAACTTAAATTGAAAAGAATTTAAATTAATTTAAAAAATACAAAAAATCCATTCATTTCAGTAAAATTAAAGTGAATTTAGAAAAATTCAAGGGAATTCAAAAATTCAAAATAAAATTCATAACAAATTAAGTTAATTAAAAAAATTCTATATATCTCGAATTTTTTTAAAACTTTTTTTGAAAATTGAAAAAATGCTTTTCTTTAAATTGATTGACATTCAAATTTTTTAAAGGAAAATTTGAAAATATCGAATCTGAAATTCATCAAATAAGGTTTTTTTCATTGGAAACTACGACAAAAAATTTCATGAAAACAAAATAGTCGCAAGTTTTTTTATTTAAGCCTCAAATAAAAAAACATTGTTTTTTCGCTGTTTCCACTGAAAAAAATGTTTTTGCTGATTTAAAAATTGACCGGGAAAATTGGGAAATGACCGGGAATATTTTGAGACCAGGAAAAAATGGGAAATGAAAGTGAATTTTTTGTTTTGACCGAAAATTTTACAAATTTATAGAAAAGAAAATTGTCCAAGTTCGATTTTAATCGTTTTTTAAATAATTAGTTTAATTATTATCATTGTCATCGATATCATTTAGTTTCCAAGCGTAATTTTAAAATCTTTTACTTAAAAAACTTTCCAGTTTAGATTTTTATTTTTAATTTTACATTTTTACTTTAAGTATTAAAAATTAAACAATAATTTATTTTACTAAACGATTCTAAATATGTTTTACTTCGAAACTCTTAGGCATAAAAAAATGTAAACACCCGAACGAAAATTTATAAAATATTTTAAATCTAAAAGTAGCATCATAATGATATATTCATAAGTGAAGTCTTTTATTATGTTTCAAATATTGTTTCTATCTAAATTATTCAATTTTTAACCCATTCAATTTGAAATTTCTTAATTAAGAAAAAACAGCTATTTAATATCTACAAATATTTGACTGTTCATTTAAGACGAGTCAATGGAAAGCAAATATTTAAAAATAAAGAATTTGAAACTGAATTGTTGGACTGAATTATTTATTTGTAGAAAAAATTTGAAATGATTTTAAGTATAGGTTTTTGCACATTCCCAATACAAAATTTAGAAACTTTTTAAGATTTGTAAAAGCTTCAAAAGATTAAAAAAATATTCTCTTAAGATTCCTAGGGAAATTCAAAGTGATTTTTCATTTTGAACAATTATTTTAAGAGAATATTTAAGAAGATTCAAAAATATTTCCAAAATTGTCAAAAAGAGAATCCGAAATATTATAAAGACTTTTTTTTAAATTTCCAGGACTTTCTAAAAATTGCAGGAAACATTTGATAAATATCATTTAAAATGATTCGAATTTTCCCTAGAATTTTATAAAATCCTGCAAATTTTCAAATATTTACTTAAAATCTTTAAAATATTCTCTTAAGATAATTTTTTAACATGAAAAATCATTTTCAATTTTCCTAGGATGCTTATAAGGAAACATTTTTGTTCTTTTGAAGCCTTGGACAATTCTGGAAAAGTTTTTAAATTTTTTATTTTTTATTTGCAAAAATTAAATTTTTTTTTAATTATACTGTGTACCGAAATTTAAAAAAATAGCGAAATTTTGGTACAAATAGCCAAATTTTGTCGATACATACACCTCGATTAAATTATTTGAAATCATTTCAAATTTTAAATCAATTTTGAATTTTTTTAAAACTTGAAATAGCTTACAGTTTTTCCTACACACAATAAGCATGATTTTCTAAAAATCTTCGAAAAATTCGATTCATTTTAAAAGATATTTAGAATTTCTTTGAAAATTTCAAAAATAATTTTAAATTTGAAACAACTTCTACATTTCTCAAGATTTGGAAATACATTTTTGACACTTTTCAAAGATATTTAAACTATTTCCAATAAAAATAGTCTAACTTTTAATTTAAGAAGTGCTCACTTAAAATAATTTATTTTTTCATTTTTTAAGGTTTCTAGCCTTTTGATTCTCGATTTTTGACTGCATTTTTTTCTTTGAATTCTATAATTTATCAAAGTTAAAAATTCTTAATTTTGCTGTTTAGCTGCATGTAATTGCAAATTGTTAAATTGACAAATCTGAGTACCTAACTTACATTTTATGCATGTAAATTATTGAGCAATTGAATATAACATTTTTTCGTTTAAAAAGTTTTAAACTTCAATTTTGAATAAATAAAAATTGAAGAGTTCCACTTTGAGTGCTTTCATTTATAGTTAATTTTTTATTACTTCAAATGGGAAAATGTTCAGCTTTAGAGTTAAAATTAGAAAATTTTATTGACCATGAAAAATATTTTCGAACCGTTAAAAAACGGCAGGAAATGACCGAGAATTTTATTCTTTAATTAACACGGCCATACTGAATAACTTTCGATAAATTGCAGTTACTAAATTTAGTCGCTGTCCAGGGAATCTCAAAGAATAAAAAAAAAATAGAAATAGGAATGGGCCTGAATTCATTAGTGGTTTAACTCTTAGGTTCTTTTTTTTTATTTATTGAAAGAAGTGACAAGTGATATTTTCATTTAAAGAACGACAAAAAGGCGATTCAAGAAAAAAAATGACTTAAACGAATTAAGTGACGCTGTGGCAGTCCTGGCAATGATAAAACTCAAGCATCAAAACCTCTTCTTACCAGATCGAGCCAATAAACTGAGTACATCTCAACCAAGAAAAAATTGTAATCGCAATGTCTTCATTGGCAGCATCAGCATGAGCTGCAGAATCGATGGTTTTTTAAACGATGCATTCACTCTCCGGAGCTTTATTAGCTACTTAGTCGTTATTAATACAGAATGCTTTCCTTTCAGTGGCGCTGCGGCACGTTGCGAATCGCACACGCTGTGAATTAATAAGCGAGTTCTGAACATCCGAGATGAGGAAGTGGAAGAGAAAGAGGAATACAGGGACAAGAGAGAGAAAGAGAGAAACAGAAAGAGAAAGAAAGAGAAAGGAGAGAGAGGAGGAGAGAAATGAATCCTGCTGGGAGGACGAATGGAGCAGTAGGGCGTGCATAATGCGGGGCAGCTGAGCCCAGAGCCGAAGCTGAGCCCGAGGGACCCCTAAAAACGTACATCGTACAGTACCTACACGCTGTCACCTATTGTGCCCGATAAATTCTAAAGAGCGATGAGAACTTCCTCTGAGCCACTTTTAGTGCCATTGGCTAGGCTAGGGCTAGTTGCTACCGATGCAAGCGCACGCGTCAACGGTCAAGTATTAAAGAACAGAACGACTGCACCTTCTTTAAAGCGCAAATCCCACTCATGGTGCCCCATTACCACTTATTGCTGCGGATTCTTTCCCTTCTTTCATTCTTTATCCCCGATGCGATGCTTTCGATACGTACCCTTTTGTCCCTTTTGCGCTCACTCGCACGATTCAACTCGACTTGTTAGACCTAAGTGGATTATCACTGATATACTTAATAGGCAGAAGAGGGAATTTGATGACAAGTGTCACAGGTGGCCTTGTTCCTTAACTGGATTTTATTCGCTAATCCCAATTTTATAACCTGTTTTTCTAGCCCCTATCCAGATCAATTGTCCTATTTCCTGACACAACTATTGAAGATCAAAGAAATATCTTTGGGAGGATCCTGTCCTCTATCCTGCTCTATCTGTGAACTATAGAAGACCGGGGCACGGTGTCCCACGGGGCACGTTGTCACATGGGGCACGGTGTCACATTGGCTATATTTAAAAAAGTAATAACTAGAGAGCGACACAAGTCATCACTAATTATGTACTTTTACCTATTATGTGCAATAGTTAACCTAACAAATATCTTAAGTGTGGCGGCCGTTAGGGGGCAATACTTAAGAAACTGTAAGAAACCGTAACAAAATCCTTCCATCCATGCAATCCCTCCCATATTACTGTACGTCATTTTTAGTTGTATTAAAATCTTTTTAATTTATTTTAAACAAAGAACTGTCTTTTCTACCATAAAAGATGGCTTTTTAACATCATTTATATATAGACAAAAAGAGAATTTTAAAACCAATAAGAAGAATTTTCAACAAATAAAAATTGTTCCCTCAATAGAGAAATAAAAATTTATCTAAACTGTTGAACCTTACAGACAAAAGACGAATTTTCTCTACAAAAATTGAATTTTCAAACCAAAAATATGAATTTAGCAAAAAATTAATTTCCCACGAAAGTGATGCAATTCATACTTAACCAAAATGTACGAAAAAAGATAAATCTTAAAAAAAAATAGAGAAGTTACATTTTTATTTAACTTTAATAGTTTAACTTTTACCTAAGTAGGTGAAATTTAAATATAAAAAAATTAATTTTTAACAAAATAATTAAACTTCTAACATGATTTCTTAACAAACTATATTCAATTAAACCTCTTAAACAAAATAATTGAATACTCAAGAAAAGAAGACTGATTTTTAACTGAGACGAGGTTCTTTTTTAAACTTGCACTTTCATCCAGAAAAGATTTCAGTTTTTTTTTCAACATCCAACTATAAATTTTAAACAAAAAGTTCATTTCCTAGAAAATATTTAGATTCTCAACAAAACAGTAGAATTTTCAACCAAAAAGTATGACATTTTAACAAAATAGTAAAATTTGAACCAAAACAGTTGAATTTTTATCCCACACAGATTTAGTTTCTGCTAAGGCAGGTGAATTTTAAAATCAAAAATATAAAACTTTCAAACGAGCAGTTGCATTTTTATTGAAGAAAGGTGAAATTTCTTCTGAAATAGATGAATTAAAAAAAACCCTTTAAAAACAGTGAAATTTTCATCCAAAGGAAATTTCAGTTTATTTTCCAACACAAAATTAAGAATTGTAAACAATCAATTAATTTTGTGCTAAATAGTCGAATTTTTAAACAAAAAGCGTGTCTTTTTAATAAGATTGTTACATTTCTACTAAAAAGAAAAATTTTTAAATCAAAAAGAAAAATTTTCAGAAAAAAATAGTTTTTTCACGGGGCAAAAGTGTATCAATAAGCTGACGCATTCAAGCGAAATTGTCATATAAGATTACGACGAAAATATTCAGTTTCTTGTACTTTTTTAAAATAATAAAATGTTTCTTTGGAAGATTTACGTGTTTGCATTTTGGCAGCCTATTGGATGTTAAGATTTTATTTAAATAAAGTTTGGACAACACTTTTTATACAATTAAAATTGATGGGACAACATGCCCCGGTCACGGGGCAAGTTGTCACATGTGATCTTTCGTTATTTATTGTTAATAAATAACTATTGTAATACCATTATCCGAAATTCGATACTTTTCAATTGAATTTAAGGGTTTACTTGAAACTTTGGCGTATTACAGTCTTCTTAAGTATCAAATGTAAAAAAAAAAAATTGACAACGTGCCCCGGTCTACCCTACTTTCTAATCCAAGTTCATAGAAACTTTGCGCACTTCACTCGTTTAACATCTATAAAAAAATTTCTGGTCATTTTTCTGTTAAAATAAACCAAGTTTTTTCTCTCTAAAGAATGGAGATATTATAGCACGCACAATGTTGTCGTCCGCTTATAAATCTCATAAAAATTAACATACCAGAAATATGAAAGCTTCTCTTTGTAAGTTGAATCATACGAATGACAAATTCTGGAATGAATAAATAATCATTTCTGTCGTAAAATTCATAAAGATATTCTCCTCAACATATGTTATACGTGAGGGATCAAGAACTTGACTTCTTTCATTCCCTATCGACTCAATGGGGTCGGCGATGACCCCCACAATGGCGCCTCTCGTCTCGCGAGGGGGGAAAAAAAAGACGCCGAGGGTGGGACTATGAAAGGAGGACGGTAACGAGTTATAGGATTCTGTGTATACGTCGCCTATTCTGCAGGGAGAGAAGGAAAAGAGAGAATAGAAAAAGCGTAACACTCCTCATATTGTCCACCTCGGAAACTTCCGGCTTGACGTTTTCATCCGCTTTTCGCGAAATGTGCTACGCTCTTTCTCCTTTTCCCTGTACGGTAAAAATGCTTAAAGCGATTAAACTCTAACACCGGACACCAAACAAAAGCAGCGAGACTCAGTTTTTTCTCACCTTTTCACCATGAAAATAAATAGATACCTTCATGATAAAAGAGCCTTTCCCTCGTAATAAAAAGGAGGGTCCAGCTCAAGAACCAGAGTGGACAGTTTAGATGAGGAATCCCAGTGTGATTATTTGGAATGACCAATGCCAGAGTCGTCGTTTTAGACATACACTCGTCAAGTGTTTTTTTAACATGTAGATATCGAAATTACATTCGGGGAAGGTTCAAACACTCACCAGATTACTTTTAATAAATTTTCATTTCAACCCATCTGTTACGAGGTAGGGTAGGATATTGCTAATATATATAGGCGCGGTAATGCCCGCGGCAGTCGCGCCAGGATTCGACTTCCATTTGAGCTTATTATTTGCACAGGACTTCTCCTCCTCCCTTCTCCCTAAGAACGTTTAACCGTAGCTCCAACCGCGCAAACACATTTGGAACCAATGAAATCCTGCGACTTCACGGGGTTCACGATTACGACCCTCGCAGGAGTCAGTCTTAACCGTCGACTCGAATCAGAAACTTGGTCCCATTGTTTGTCAATCGTAAAACCCCGGGTCTGCTGCAAGATCGTCTTCTAGTTTGGGCATGATATTGGCAGTTTGTCAAAAGTTCGGCTGCTTTTGAATGAAAGGTGCTTACGTTCTGACAAAAGACCGATCGCCCATTTCGAAGGTATCATGACTTTAGTGTTTTATTGAACCATTCAGGCTGCAGCTATCAACTCAGATTCCAGAAACTAAAAACCGGCTTTGATGAAAATTGATCGTTTTTCCTCAAATCTAAGGGAATTAAATTGAACGTAGAATCGACGTTTTAAGGCTCGGACTCATTTCAGAGATCCAAAATAGTCTGCGTCATTGTGCGGTTTAGTAGGGCTTTCAAAAATGCAGGAACATATTTGAAGAATAGAAAACGGTCGCACACATTAAAACCGTTTGAAAGAATCCCTTCAATTCCTTCTATAATAAAAATATAAAGAATCTGCTTTCCACTTTAAAGTTTCTGAACGAGTTGAGAATCGCTGTGACGATGTTCGCTTTTTAGTCGCCTGGGGCACATCGCTGGTCTTTTTTCCCCATAATCGACGAAATCGTGTTCGCTTTTTTTGCTCTTGGTGAGGCGTCGCGTCGGAAGGCAGAAAGGAGGTGTGGAGTGCGAGAAAGCTCCTGTTTGCATATATCGGCCCAACCGCACGTTGCGTCAATTAGCAACGTACTCGAAAGTGGTGAGCTGAAGTCCCACGTCAGATAATTAGGCTTGTGGACTGTGTCGGCGCTATGGGAAAAGTAGACAATGGCTGATGAGAATACGAGAGCAAAATGGAATACGGAATGAGGGGAAGGCTTCTATCTCTCTCCAGTGTCCAGGGGTAGCTTCCATCTACATGCACGTCCACATTGAGGGTTCATACTTTATGAAACACCTCTCACTTTCCATGTTTCATTCCCCCTTTTTCACGTCCCCTCTGTTTCTACCCTTCTTTTCCTTTTTCTGCTGGATGCACGTTCATTTTAAACTCCTTTTTTCGTCTTGTTCGAATTTTTGTATGTGGTGCACTCGAGTTCCGACCGGTGGTCACCAAAGGCCCCTCCGTGCTTTTTCTGATTCTCTACCCCCACCTCGGACGTAGAGTTGCGTCTCGTAGACGTCTCCTATGCTACACTAAAGGTGACAGATATTTGTTAGCCCTCAACTCTTCTTCCACCTTTCATCAGGTTTTGAGGAATGTAGAGGAGCTCGACACAACTGAACCAATCGGGTGGAACTCATTAAGGGATTGAAAGACCCAGGACGGAATTAGAGTGTTTTTCTGACCACCCGACGGATCTCATGTGCAGCTTTTGTATGCAAGGATTGCATCGATGGGGACACCACACAGGAATCCTCAAAAGGCACAAAGAACACCCGCATACATTAAAGGGTACCCATTTTCTTCTTCGTGGAAGGTAATTCGAGCAAACCCTTCGGTGTACCGCAAACGGCCACGCGACCCAGCGAGGATTTTCCCATTACGATCTCACTTAATGTTTCATGAGCCGGAGAGACGTCGTTCCACTTGGTTATGTTCTAGGTTAATATTTCCCTGCTTTCACAGAGAAGAGGGCACCCCTTCTTATGGTTACGTGCCACATCCCTTTTCGAATGAATAACCCTAATTAATTATCAACAGCGCTACATAAATAACACACTTTGCGAAAATGGGCTGGTAATTTCGAATAGATATACATAGTTAATCATAATCTAATTGCTTTTTCTATTATGGAAGGATACACCAGTCATTAGATATAATAGACCGCGTCGTCGAGTAAGTTTCTTTCAATAAGGGGGAGCTGCATCATTATAATGGTCTTTTAGATGAAAATACTTCTTCTTTAAGCTAGTTTTTCTGTACCTTATTATCTTGCATCAGCAAGAAAGACTGTCAGTGCAGGAAACGCATTTCTCTGCTACATGTACATTGTACAATGTACATATTTCACAACTATATTTATTTATGTTATCCGCTAAGAATATCAAAGCTTCATTTCAACTAAATGGGCATTCGTAACAACTATTTCACAATAAAGGCAACTTTCCCAGGAAATAGCACCTGGCACTTATTCATATTAAACCTCTCATTGTCAAATATGTGTGAAACAAAAGATTGAAGACTGTAGACACTTAAGATTTCAATAGAAGATTATCAATTAAATCTTTCTTGGATTAAAAATTAGTTTGTTCCAATGCCTAAGAAACTAAATTTGATCGACTGATGATGTCAGATCAATAATAAATGTATGTTATTAATTTCTATCTATGCGAGAAATCGCTCAAGTATAGGAAGTTGCATAATTTCAAGGCAGGATATAATTTTGAAGCTAGCAGGAGGTACCACCCGCAAGTGCACCTGGGAATACTAAATTTCCGTGGCAGCGCCTAGAAATGAATTATGAAACGCTACGCTTATCCGAAATGTAAGGTCTCTTCTTATACGTCAGGTCTATCCCTCAAGAGAAGCACATTATGTTCACCTGCATACTAGATGCCATGCCGTCGGCCAATCTTCCATGAAAAATCAGACCAAAGTCGAAGAGAGACGTTTCGTGAAGTTCTAAAATTTCTGACAACCCTGAGAAGGAATTTCGTTGCATGGACAGAGCCGGATTGAGAGGATCAGAGTGTATTTTATTGTTCCATCGTACCCTCCCTTTTTCATCCTTGAGCCTCGAAGCCGCATAGTCGATCCTTATGAATACGACCTCGACTTATCATCTTTTATGGTTCAATCTAGCGTCTAAATTGACGAATTTATTTGTCTGGAACTTGATACTAAAAGCCAAATTATAGAATAGTTATGGTTGAGTATGGGACGTGTAAAGCGCATTTTTGATAAAATCTTTCAGAGAGGTAGTTGGATTTCGTGGATCTTCGGAATTCCCGCTTTTATATCAGAATTGTGGAGGAGGAACAGGAAGTCGCCCTGAGCTCCGAACAAGTGGCACAGTGTGCAAGATACCTGAAGGCGTAGAGGCGACGATATCGCTGTATGTAGGTATAAGCCATTCAAATTTATGATCGGTTTAGCGCCATTGAATCAATTCGAAGCAAAGCGAGCATTCAAACCAGCGCGCGAACTTGAAGCACCGCGTGGCCAGTATACCATTATTTGAAATGAGGGTGACAAATAATCCGAGACACCGCAGAGGGAAGCTAATCTTGAGTCGAGGATTAATGAAGCTCGCTCGAAACGAATCATTTTAGCTGTCAAGAATGGGTATTAAAAGGACTCACTACAAGAATACCATTTCAGATGCTCATTTTTCAAAATCTCATTCCCTCTCAAACAAGTCACTCAATCCTTTAAATGCATGTTTATAAATTGGATCTTTAAATCTGTTGGGAATGTTACCGAATTGTGTCTTTTGATTGCAAGGTCAATTGAACCTTTTAAAGACAACACTCTTGGAATAAATTTGCGATTGAAACAAGTTCTTAGAGAGAATGGAGCTATTAGTGTCGGTCCTGGTCGTAAGTATTGACTTACAATCGGATCAGCCACCAGTCACAGTTCAGGAGCAAAGGTTCAAGGATTGAATCTCGCCGCCGGAAGGGCAATTAGAGCTGATTAGCCTTGGCCACTCTCTCCTCGTTTCTAATCGTAACGGGATTAATAAAGGTCCGTCCGTGTGTAATCCAATCCCAGCCTCGGCACGTGCCTCTAAAACTGACGCCGGACGGATGACCCTACAATTTTCCTAATTGCACGCGTACGCTGAGAGAAAATTAGGATGCGAGGGGATCTCTCCGCAGGCAAAGTGTGGGATTCATAACCTATCAAAACTTTCAAAGAACTTTACCCTTTTTGAGGGAGCCTTATCTGGTGAAGGATCTGCAAGGTTATAAAAGCGATCCAGGTGGCGTAATTGGATTAAACCTGCCTTGTCGACTTTAATCATGATGATGGTATCGAACGCTGATCTTGAATAACGCGGGACAATAGCTGTCTTCCGTTTGGAATACGGTAAGCAAACACGAGTGCAAGGCTATGAATCAAAGCAGTTTCACAGACCCAGTTCCGCCCCTCAGGATCAAAGACTCTTTGTATTCCACAGGAGAAAAAATTGTAAACGTCTCTTCCTTTCGTGTCTATTTACTTATTAAAAAATTTATAACAGGTCTTCTTTTCGTTTGGTAATCTCGAACCATTTCCTCAGAATGAATTCATAAGTCGAGGATCTTTTTAATAGAAGCACAAAGAGGTTGGGAATAGGAAATTCTAAAGGAATGTACAAAGGGGCTAAGCAATATAACAGTGTTGATAAAAGTTCTAGAATATGATGGATGATGGAACTGTTAACAATATCAATAGAGAGTAGAGACTCATCCAATATTTAAGCTTTAAAGAAAAGAATAAAAAGATTTTTTTTACTTTAAAAAAAAAACAGAGTTTTTGAAACAAGCTTCTGTCGAGAGCTGATGTTAATTTGCGATACCCCAAAGTTCCGCAGAATAAACTCATCAGGGCGACATTGACACTGAGCGTCCAAAGAGTTCACGGTGTTCCCCGTCCGGGATTAAACTTTCCTGAAAAGAAGAAGGGTTCTCTATCTCCATCTCTCTCTTCTCAACTGGAACAACGAGTGCAGAGACCGAATGAAAATGTACGCCCCAATGGAATAATTCATCCTCGAATTCAACCCTATGCTTCGCGCTTGTTTGAAAAAGGGAAGGAGTCTTTTATCAAGGCGATCTGACCGAGGAATTTAACCGACGCCACAGCATCGTTTTCAAGTTCGAGTTTGTACACATAAATTAGGAAGCGAACCCCTCGGGCTTCCGAAACTTCCCGATTTCGAAAACTTCCTGAGAATAGAGGCCAAACTAAGTCCCAAAGTTCAATAACGTTCTTAAATCATACCTTCTGCTCATAGATAAAATTAAGGGTTTCTATTAGAACTGATTTTAGGTTATGTTTAAAACTTAAGGGTGGCGATTCGGCGGAAGATTTCAAATTCCCGGTTTTTCCCGGTCAAATTTTGTAATTGTCCCGGTCAACTAAAAGTAACATATTCAGATTTGTCTCAAAACGAAAAAATTCATTTTTAATCATGAATTTCATTCTAAACAACATTAAATACAATAGAGAAAAAAATTACAAAATAAATTAATTTTCAAGTAAAATTATAAATCTTCAACTGGAATTGTGGACTTTTGAACGAAACGGATGAACTTTTATCTTAAAGGATGAATATTTAATTGACATACTTGAATTTTTTACCAAACAGATGCATTTTTAAACGATAAGATTAATTTTTTTTAAATTGACTTTCTACCAAAAAATACAGTTTTTTAAGAATATACGTTAATTTAAACGAATATTTGAATTTTCAATCAAAAGAGACAAATCTTCCATCAAATAGTAGAATTTTCAACTAGAAAAAAAACTACATTTTCAAAAGAAAACGGAATAGTTACATTTCTAGTAGAAAAAGAATTTTCATCTTAATTGTTAAATTTTCACCTAAAATTATGAATCCTCAACTGAAATAGTTGAACTTCCAACAAAAAAAATAATATTTTTTTAATTATTGTAAGAAAAATAAATTGTCAAGCAAAACTTAAATAATTAACTTTTTAAGTAAAGAAAATCAATGTAAAAAATTTTTCCTTTTATCCAAAGAAAAACCAAGATTTCAATAAAATAGCTCATTTTTCAACCAGACATGAATTTTTAATTAAAATTATGAATCTTCAATAAGATTTTTTTCAACAAAAGAGTTCACTTTTCAACCAAATAAATTTGTTTTTAACTTAATTTGTTTATTTAACTGGAATTCTTGAATTTTCAATTAAAAAGCAGAATTTTTAAACCAGGAGATTAACTATCAAAGAAAAAAAATTATTTTTCTACCAAACAAGTCGATTTTTTAAACTAAATACGTGAATTTTTCAGTTTTTAGGCAAAAAATTAATGTTTAAGCGAACAGATGAATTCTTATCTAAAATTAATTAATTAATTTTTAACACAAAAATTTACTTCTCAACTAAGAAATTTTATTTCCAACGTAAAGAATACAGTTTTACCTAAAATGATAAATATTCAACTGCCATAATTAAATTTTTAACAGAAAAGAAGAATTTTTAACAGAAAAGAAGACTTTTTAAAGAAGAAAATTTGCAAAGAAAAATATAAGTTTCTACAAAGAAATCGATTTTTAATCAAATATGTGGATTTTCAACAAAAATGTTCATCCTAATTTTTGAATTTTGAATAGGAAAACCAATTTTTTTCCATAAAATGATAACTTTTCAAATGGAAAGTACAAAGTAAATACATCACAAAAAAAATAATCTAATTTTTAAATTAATAAAAAAAAAGAATAATAAATTATGATTAAATTAGAGTAAACTGAGATAATCCAAAAAAGATGTGAGTGTAGATAAAGTAGGAATCACTTTTATAAATTGACCAAAATTATTGAAATATTAAAAAAAAAATTCAATAATGAAAACTTGAACTT
>JAWWLR010000155.1:3284364-3309914 GCA_035041075.1 Acraspis erinacei
ACGCACTTTGTTTTCCCTTTTTCCTCTTTCCCCCTTTTTCCCCTTTTTAGCGACCAAAACACATGGACTTGAACGAAACAGCGGGTGTCCATTGCGGGTTGCAATTCGCCAGCTGGTTTGGACAAATTTAAAGGTAGGGTGTCCTGCACCTGATTGTGGGACATCCATCGGGTAAACTGCTTCGGTGCCACAAAGATAATGGGTTTCTAATTGCTCACCGAGGGTGTATGGTGTTGATGGAAAATAAAGTATCGACCTTCCTTCAAAAGAGCCTTTGCGGTCTTGCTGGGAAGCCGAAAAGAAAATTGAGAGAAAACCACTGTGCACCCTATATTAAACCGACGCTTGTCGACGCCTTCCCACAGCGGGGAAAAAAATGGAAAAGTAGAACCGGTTTGAAATACGTTCAAATTTTTTATACTTCTGAAGGTTCGGTTGGGTTCATTTGAAGCCTTTGCGAAGCCGAGAGGAAGAAAAGAATATCAGAGAAAGTTGCGATATTGCATTCTTCACAGCTTTCAAATTCTGGAATATGCCAGTATGTTTGACACCCATTTTAGAACATTTTAAATTTTTCAATCCCCGTGACAAAATAAATTAAATTTCAACTAAAAAATACTTATTTTCAACAAAAAATGGAAATATCTACCAAAGGAATCAATTTTCTACCGAGACTCGATTTTGTCTCAAAAATAAATCAGCTTTTAACCTAATAATTTATATTTTCAAATAAAACGGAAAAATATTCAACCATCAATGAAATAGTTACCTTTTTACTTTTAAATTCATTTTTAATTTTTAAAAATCTTTCAAATAGTGAGTGCCAAACAAAAAATGTTAAAAAAATTATTTTCAAAGTAAGAAATTAATTTTTAACTAAAATAATGGAATATTTAAATGGATTAGATACATTTTCAGTTAAAAAATTAATTTTCAAACACAAAAAAAACAAAGAAATTTCAAATAGGGTATATTTGTCGTGCCAAGTCAGATATCTAAAAAAATATTTTTTCTACAATTTTAGGAATCAAAATATTATAACTAATGCCATCTCAAATAAAAAAATTTTTTATGAAAAAAATTACAATTACAAAATAAAAAACATTAATTTTAACCATAATTTTGCAATTGAATTGTTGCTGAAAACTGTTGAATTTTCAAGCAAAAAATACAAGTTGCTACCAGATTGTTTAATTTTCAACGAAAAAGTTAATTTTCAACTAAAAAATTGAATTTAATATCAAGATAATTAAATTTGTATCCGATCAGTTGGGTTTTTAACCAAAAAATATAAATTTTCCATTAAAATAGTGGAAATTTCAACTAAGAAATATTTTTCAGTCAAGTGAGTAAAAAATTGTCAACCCAATTATTAAACTTTTAAGACCTATTTTTTTTAATAAAGATGTTTAATTTTAAAACCCAAAAAATAAGAATTATGAACAGAAAAGTTCATTTTTGATCAAACCGTTGAATTTTCTACTAAGCAGTTGTATTTTTAGCCAAAAAAAACAAATTATCAAAAAAAAAAATTTTTTGAACCCAATTGTTGCATTTGCAAGCCAAAAAATTTGATTTTTACACCAGACATTTGCTTTTTTTACTAAAAAAATATTAATTTTATCCCAAAATAGTTTTTTATCAATAAAAAAAGTCGATTTTTCACAAAACAGTTGAATTTTTAACAAAAAAAGATGACCTTTTTCAACAAAAAATTAAATAGCTTAAGTTGAAAAAAATTTCATTTTTCACAAAATAGTGGAATCCTTAAACAAATCAGTTTAATTTAAACCAAAATTTTACATTGATTACTAAAAAAATATTAAATTTCTACTAAAAGAGATACATTTTTAAACTAAAAAGACTAATTTTCAATTAAAGTTGATTTTTTTTAGAAAACTGAGCTTTTTTATTAAAGAAAATAAAAAAATTCAACCAAATTGTTAAAATTTCAAGATAAAAAGATGAATTTTCTACAAAACAATAGAATTTTCAAGTAAAAAATATGAACTTTAAAAAAATTAGTTAAACTTTTAAGTCAAAGATATGAATCGTAAACCAAAAAAAAACCGAATTTTTAACGAAATAGTTACATTTTCCTTTTAAAAAAATGAATTATCTACAATAAAATACAAATTCTCAACAAAAAATGTAATCGTTGATATTTTCAATAAAAAATACTAAATTTCTAGCAAAGGAGATTATTTTTCAAACCAAAAATACAAATTTTCTACAAAATAGTTCATTTTCATCTCAATGGTTGAATTTTCAACAAGAAAATATAAATTTTTAACAAAAATGTTATTTTTAAACTAGAAAGTTGAACTTTCTAAAAAAATAGTTGCATTTTAAACCCAAAAATACGATTTTTAAGTAAAAAATTGAATTTTCATTAAAAAAGCTAATTATTTCCCAAATGATTCAATTTTTAACTCAAAAGTAAGATTTCTCAACCAAATTGTTGAATTTGCGACATAATAATAACCTTTTTTTTCGAAAATGATAAATTACCAAACAAACAAATTCTCGTCAAAAAATATAATAGTAGACTTCAAAATTTAAGAAATTTAAATGAGATTAAAATCAAAATTAAAATCCTATTTAACGTCCAATAATCAAGTTTATGTGAAGAATTCCTGAAAATAAAACCAAGAATCTATCGAACAAAGTTGAAGAACCACCAAAATTAATTAATTATTTGTTTGAAAAAAAAGAATTTATTTTTATTTGATTTTTTCTTTCCTCTTTTTCACTTTTTCTAAAATGGAATTTTTTTCTTTTCCTTTTTAGGAATTTTTTTTCAGGTTGCAATAGGAGCAGTTTGTGGTAGTTTTCCAAATTTGGTCGTTAGATTCTTCATTTCTTCAGGAATTCTGCACATTAATAGTAGACTTTTTCCCAAAAAATAATAATTAAATTACAACCATAAATAATTGGATTTTTTCATTGATTTCTGTTAAATTTTTGGTTAGAAATTTTGCTCCTTTGAATTTTTTTTAATGCAAATAAAAAGGGGAATCCCTGGTGTTATATAAATAGTAGGAAATGATGCAATCTAATCAAGTAATAAATAAGAGAAATGTGTGAACTAATGAGAAACCAACTCCCGATTTTTTAACAAAAAACCCGGATGGGAGCAATGTATTAAAAACTAGAAAGGGGCCGCATTCCCGTTTATCTTCTGCGACATATGGGACATCAGGGTCGCTTTATTGCACGAGTGTTAATTATGCAAATGAATAATTAGCATTTCGATTATTTCAACGGATAGATCTACGCAAACGATTCATGGACCAGAGTGTCACATCAATTAGATATTAATTCCCCTGCCATTCGAATATTAATATTAGGCCTCGAGACTTATAGGAATATTATAAGTACACTCGGAAAAAAAATTTTTTAATCAAAATAACAGAGAAAAAACGAAGGATCAAATTTACCTTGGTTTCGGGGTAAAAATTACCTGAGACAAAAATTAACTTCACAGGATAAATTTTACCCCAACATCTGTTAAAATATCTTTTGTTTTTTCTGTGCATTTTTTTCTTGGATAAACATGAACATATTTTGGGTCGAATCTTAAAACAAATAATAAACAATGTCAACCAAAAGTAGTTGCCTTTTTAATAAAATAGTTTAATTTTAAAGGCCGGAAGACGATTTTTTTTACAAGCGAGTTGAATTGTCAATCCAAAAGGATGAACTTTCTATTTAAAAAACTGTGATGTCAAATTTTAGATAATTCTAATTATTTCTCAATCACAAATGATGAGAATGTAAAAATCAATGTTAAAAAACAAAATTTAAATTTTCGATAAAAAACTATCACTTTATGACAAAACAGCTTAACTTTTAACAAAATAATTTAAAAAATTTAATCTTTGAAAGAAATGAATTTTAATAAAGTTCAATTTTCAATAAATTATTTTAATTTTCAATCAACAAAAGAATAATTTTCAAAGAAAAATTCAATAGTTAATATATTTCACTGGATAAAATTTTTTATTTTTAATAAAAAACTGTTGAGTTAAACCAAAAAGAGGAATTTTCAACAATTAGTTGAATCTTAAATCAAAACAAATTAATTTTTAAAATAACAGTTGCACTTTTAATAAAAAAAGGTCAAATTACTATACTAAAAGACACGAACTTTCAACCGAGATAGATTTTTTATTTAAGAGAATAAAAATATAAGCCAAATTGAGACTTTTATATTAAAATAATAGAATTTTCAATCCAAAAAAATTCAACAATACCGTTGAATTTTTTAAACCAAAAATACGAATTTTCTACAAAAAAGTTGAATTTTTAGTACAAAAACATTAATTTTTGACAAAAAATTGTGACAAAAAAGTTTCTATACTAGAAGAAATAAATTTTCAATCAAGATAGATTTTTCATTCATGAGTTGAATTTTTAATCCAAAAATATAAATTTTCAACAAGAAAGTAAAGTTTTTAACCAAATAAATAAAATTTCAACTAAAATGTGAAATGGAAGTTGAATTTTCAGAAAAAAAAACAATTTATTGTCAAATAATTTTTTTTAATATTAGGTAAATTTTAACCAAAAATATGGATATTGAACTAATAACATTAATTTTCGACAAAGTAGTTCAACTTTCGTCGAAATAGTTTAATTTTCAATCGAGAACATTCATTTCCTGCCAGAAATAATTAATTTACAACAAAAATATTTCAATTTTCTTACCAATAGGTGACTTCAACTGAAAATGATAATTTTTCAACAAATAGAGGCATAGTTAAACTTTACGTTAAAAAAAAATAAATATAAAAAATGAATTTTCAACAAAATAGTTTAATCTTAAACGATTGAAATGATTCTTTGACAAAGTAAATCAACTTTTAACAAAGTTTTTAAATTTTCAACAACAAAAAAGAATTCTCAATAACAAATTTAATATTTAAATTTTCAAATGAAAACGAATCAATTTTTGAGCAAAAATTCGGAGTATTTTAATTTTCGGTTTAAAATTAATTAATTCGGTTTAAAATTAATTAATTTGTTATTTTTTAATTAAAAATAATCGATTTTCAACCAGAGATGGAAGATTTCAATTTTCAGTTAAAAAAAAGGATAATTATAATTTGTCACCGAATAAAAGGAATAATTTTCGAAGAAACATTTAAATCTTTCGTCATTAAAATTAATTTATAAAAAAGTATTTCAAGTTTCAAGCAACTAGTTGAGTTTTCAACAGAAAAGATGATATCCTAGTTAAAAATGTAAAAGTTCAAGTTTAAAGTAAAAACGGCATAATTAAATTTTGAATTGCAAAAATTAATTTCTAAACAAAAAAACACAAATTTTGAACATAATAGTTAAGTCTTAAACCCAATAGTAGAATTTTGAGCCCAGAGATGTGGACTTTTTTTTTTATTAAGTTTCATTTATTTAGACCTGATTTAAGCAAAAAAAACTAAATAATTCAGATTTTTATTTTAAATATGTGAAATCACCTTCTCTATTACCCCCTCCCCCTTTTGAATAAAAACCCTGCTAAAAATTCAGAACTACAATTATCCGACGGCAGATAATTTTTATCACGAAAGGCGGATAAAAATTATCCGTCGCCGGATAATTCTAGTTTTCAATATTTTACAGTTTTCTCATCCACATTCAGATAAATAATATCTCGAGGATTTATTTTTTAAGAAACAAAAAGACGAGATCAATCAAACAAAAATTTGGTCAATCTATTATTAAAATTTTTTTTTTAATTTTTACAAACTTCCAGAGTGCTTCTATACGATTTTACTTTTAAAAAATTGACCCTGAGCAAGAATCATTTATCCTTTTTGCGCTTCTTCCGCGTATCTCGCGTAAAGCTTATTAGCTTGCTTCGGAGAGGCTTATAACTTATCTCATATTCCATGTGGAGAGTTGCCGACATGGCTTGTTACAAAGTCCTTAAGGAGACTCGTAAATTTTGAAATTAATGCCAGCACCGTAAAGCGATGATTCGTTTGAAACGTTTGTGGAAATTTATAATTCAATTCTCCTGACTGTTGGTTCTTTCTTGCGCGCGCGATCGCACAAGTGGAGACACAATATTGAACGGGAGGGTTATAAATATTGATTTCAATGGAAAAACTCCCCATGAGATGCAATTTTTTTTTTTTTTTTTTTTTACTTTGAATAAACCAAGCGCCACTCATTCTTAATTAGGAGTCTTTGATCGCAGAGTTTACGGGTGATAATTACGCGTGAATTCCTCCTTTCAAAGATAATAACAGTGGTTGTAATTAAATAATCCGTTAAGCAGCCCGGCTTTTTATATGTCAAACTTCATTCCGTAATTAAGGGTTTTCGTCCAGGTGCTTTCAATCACAAGTTTCAAATTCCAATTAAAAAAAAATTTGTTTCAAGGGGAATTTAAATGAAAATCAAAAAAAATTTTGACTGTTTAAGTTAATCAAACAAGCCTCTGAAAAATAATTTTTCTGTCAGAACTGTAACTATAAAATTAAACTTGTTTGTTAACAATTTTTGTTGTAGAAAATTATTTTTAATCACTGATTTTTTAAACTATTTTTTAATTTTTTGCTAATATTTTTTTTACTTTACAGTTATAATTATATTGTTGCTGAAGAGAAATTTGAAGTCGAAAATTTATAACTTCACTTATGTAAATTGGTAATTTTTGAAAGACCAATTTAATCAACGCCATTAAAATGTTGGAAACATTTCAATAAATGCCATTCCCGGACTTTAATAATTAAATCCAAATCGTAAAATTCGAGTGATGTAATGCATAATTCAATTAAAAGATACTTAAATTAAGCACATACAAGCAACAAATAACGTTTATGTGAAATATTTCCTATAATTAATTTATTCCGAGTTCTGATTAATTGCAATTTATACCATGAATCGTCAAATAAAATATTATGGTCCATGAAATCCAAGTGTTATTGGTGCGTGATAAATAATTTACACAACTAAAATAAAAATTTAATACTTTAAAATATTCATAAATCTCTTTCTCCAATTATTATTATCAGTATAAATTTTTATTGAAAAATGACTTAGTAGAAAATAAAAATTTCAAATAACTATTTATTCATTCAGTTTATGTCATTATTTATACGGTATAAATTAATTATAACTTTTTAGTTATTTAATTTTCAACTAAATAGTTAAATTTTCGAAAGGAAAAGAATTATCGTTAAACAGTTTAACAAAAAAATATATAATTTAAAAAATAGTTTACTTTTTCACTAAAAAGTATTCATTTTCAACAGAAAGGTTTATTTTGAACAAATTTTATGAATTTTCTTTCAAGTAGTTTAGTTTTCTATCAGAAAAGGTGAATTTTTAAAAAAATAGTTGAATTTTAAGGCAAAAATAATTTTTCAATCAAGAAAGAAAAAATGTCAACCAAATTATAATTTTTATTGCACATCATTTTACCAAATTTTAGGACAAATTTAAGTTAGTTTAAAAGATATTAACGAAATTTAGTGGTTTTGAAGAAATAAAAAAGTATTTTATAAATTTTCGAAAATCTTTCAATTAAAAAATATTTTTTAAATTTCTTTAAAACGTCTGTAATTTCAAAATATCTTTTCAAATAACTCAAATTGTACAAGAAAGTGTAAAAACTTGACAGAATAAAAAATATTTATTGAAAATCTTCCAGACATTTTTTCGACATTTTTAGAATTCATAAAAAGATTTCTCATGAATTTTAAGACCATTACTTTAAAATCTCTCAGATTCTTTTCTGACAGTTTTGGAAATCTTTTTAAGTATAACGTTAATTTGTCAAATTAATATGAAAATGTTCGCGAAATCTGAAGAGATTTTTATCTTCGGGCATTTAAAAAATTATATAAAGCTGATTTTCTTCGAAACATTAAAAAATTTAATTTTTTTAAATCTTCTCAATATTTAAGTTATTGTTTTATCTTTTCAAATCCTCCAAAAATTCTGAATCTCCATCTTTTGAAACAATTTTAAAAAATGTCTTAAAATCTTCCACGTACTTTTTTCCATAATTTATTTTTGCGATCTCTTTAAAAGTTTCAAAAAATGTACGATAGGACTTTTTGTCTAAAAATTTGTTATTCTTATTTAAATTTTCCATACCTCGAGAGGAAATGTTTATTTTTGTAAAAATTGAAAATTCGATTTTTAAACTCTACCGAAACCCGAGTTTCAGGACCAGTGAAACCCTTATTCAACAAACTTAAAATTACAGGAGAAAGTTTTTTTTTAAATGAAACTAAAGATTATATTTTTATCGCAATCCGCAACCGAGCCGGCTTCAGTTTCTGGTCAGTGCCAATGAACATTTTTTAAGTTCAAAATCTTAAATTCGTGATTTAGACTTAAAAAAATGTTTTTACAATTCCCCGAAAAATTCCGATTTTCTCGAAAAAATTCTGTCCTGCTACCCTTCATCTATTCAAGAAAAGGCTAATAATATTTTTGACAAGTCGTTCAGGAATAACAATTCTTCAACCGGATATTCCTAAATTTCTTCAAAGCTTGAAAAATTCCTTGAAAAATGTAAGAAACCCAGAGACGAGTGTTTGAAGAAAAGCTGATTGCGCAGGTTATCCTGATATACGAGACAGGAAGTTAATGGAGCCTTTCAGTAGTGTATTTCTCCGCCCTCGACTGTCATTCTTTTGCCGAAAGAACCCTGATCCCCAACTTTTGTCAAATCCAGGGCGTATAAGCAGTACGAGAATCGAGATTAAAACCTTCTTCCCCCAAATCGCATCAGATCGAGAATCCCTGATTCGGGAAAGTCCCTTTGGAGATTAGCGCGCCTTTGCTGAGGAACGCGACTGTTAACGGCTAGGCTGGCTTTATTGCACTCGACCCTACTAGGAAAATTGCCGAGCCTCGCGAGTTCCCTCGCTAATCGACAGGGTGATTTCTGCGGTGGCATTTTCGACAATTTGCCGAGACGAAATTAATTTCATTTGGCCCCCAAAGACGCCAGCGCGACGGCAGCCGCGAGAGGGTTTCTTCAATCCGGCCTGGATCGTACCGGCCTGAATCTCCGCGGCCTGGAACGTACCAGCCTGAATCTCACCGACTTGAATCGTCGCGATCTGACTCCCAAAGTGAAAATCTCTCGAATTTTCTTCGTGAAAGGCGAAAATTCGATCAGATTCGCTGATCGTTGGTCAATTTGAGCTGACGTTGATTTATGAATTATACCGAGGACAAAACGTCCGGTTCAAAGTCGCTGGAAAAATATTTTTACGAGTGATGTATCGTTGCGACCATCCATTAAGTTTCGTTTTGTCGATCCATCCGGCGATTTGTCGTCTATTTTATGCTACTTTCGACAAGTCGATCTATTTTGCCTTTATTGAGGATTTATTTTTATTTTTTTTACAATACCCCCTGGTGTTAATCTTTATTGGGATTTTTTCTTTGTGAGTTTAAGGTAGCGATTTATTTGGTTGAGACGACTCAGGAGATGATTGATGAGAGACGAAACGATTTTTTTATGAACGCTTAGAATATTTTGGGAAGTCTCAATTTGAATTCTTCCTAGAAGTGTACTATTTTATTTGAGATTTTAAAGAAATAATTCAAGAGGGAATTTTTTTGGGGCTTTGTTTAAAAAAGAACTTGTAAATTGTTTTGAAAACCTTTACTGTTCACGTTATCCCTTGTCATGTTATTTCCGGTTTAGAAACTTCTCTGATCAAACTTGCACTGGATGCTGAATAAACGACGGTTTGTATTCTTTAGGCAATTTCTCAGAAAGAGGGGAGTGTTAGAAACTGAAATTTTTTTCCAGCCGATTTTAAATTTTTTTATCAAAATTTTCTTAAGTTTTGGTACTCTTTATGTTAATTTTAAGTTTGTATTAAACAAATTTGATTTTTCACACATTTGGTAGAAATTACTTCATCACAAAGATACAAAAACCAAAAATGTTTTCCTGAATTTTTGTCTGAGTTAATTTATAACGTAATTTTCAGTTTTTCTTGCAAACGAAGCGACCTTTTTTTGGAACTGAAAAATTGCGAAAAATAAATTTCCCGAAACTATAAAATTTCCGATAATTAAAAAATTTTCGAATATGAATATTTCCGGCGGTTTGCCACATTGCCCGGACTACTACAGAATAAAAAATTGGATAATAGAAAATCCTCGAAAAGAATATTTGACACTAAAATTGCCGACGCAGGGAAATCTCCTAATTATGAAATTCCCGAAGCTAAACAATGAATTTTTTTTAATAACAAAAAAATAATGCATAGACACTCAAACATTTTTATGAAATAAAATTATTTTATACTTTATTTTTCCACTTCTAAATTTCTAATTGTTTAGATTAGGAAATTTTATAATTGCGGCAATTTTATTCCGGGAATTTTCAAATTCGGTAATATTATTAACCGTCGTGAATTTTTCAATTGAATTTTTGACAGTTTTATAATTTCGGGCATTTTCTATTTTTAATATTATTTCCTTGAATTTTACTATGTCAATTTTTGAAGAAAAAAATCGAATTTGCAGGTTTTTTCGCAGCGAAATTCTTGTTCTTCTTTCCAACTATATTTATTGATTTTAAGTAAAAATTGATTTATACCAGTTTTATACGAGAAAAAAAAATTCGAGCAGATAAAATATGATTTAGATAACCCGCGGTAGTTTTTCCTTCTTGAAAACTTTGATTGTTTATTTCTTATTATAAAGAATGTTTTCAGTGAAATGTATAATTATTCCAAATTTTAAAAATTTCCAATACAATTATTAATGATTGATTAGCGATTTTTATAAGATCAGAAATGATTACACACTTTGCTGAAAACCTTTTTTAAATCATAGACGAATGTAAACAAATATTTCTTTGATAAAAAAAATTATTTTAGGTTGATTTAAATCCGGCTTTATCCCTTCAATTTTTGTTTCTCTTGTATACAACTGTGAAATCTAATTTTTTTCGTTTAAAAAGTAGTTGTAGTGAAAAAATCAGTTATTTGGAAAAAATAGTTTTTCGATGATTTTATCAATTAAAGCAATATTAATTAGGATATCATTTCGAAAAACTATATTATTTTTCATTAAAAATGTCAAAACTTACGAAAAATATATTTTTCGCAAGTTTGAAACTTTTTACATAAAAAATAAAAATATACTTGACTTTTCATATATCGCTTTGACTTCGAGAAAAACTCTTAATTTTTTTTTTATCGGCAAATAGTTGTATAAAATCCCAGAAAAAACCCTTTTTGATTCTCGCACTTTTGGTTTAAAGAAAGTCGCGCCATTATTCGTAACACTTAAAAAAAACCTATCAAAATAAAAAAAAAAAATAGAACTTCACCTTTTCCAACACTTGTTTCGTAAACCACCGACGATTGGAAAGCACTGACACTATAGATAACTGACTGACAGACCATCAATTTTTCTCCAGTCACAAAACAATTTTTCTTCACTTCAAAAACCCGAAAAATCAATCCATTTGATTTTCGAAATTGGATACAAAAAAGGAACCAAGTCACTGTCACAAGTATCGCGCGAAAACACGTGATTTGTCAATTTTAAGATTGATTAAAATCGAACACACTGAATCCTCTTTTTCGTATATCTGATGATACGTGTTTTTTTTTTTTTGTAAAAAAATTTTTCTCACAACACCAACCACGCGCGAAAGTTTCACGCAGAGGATCGACAGAGCCTCTCTATTCCGTTCATAATCTCGCGGCAGCGCGGCAGTAACTGACAGGAGGTCGCAAACTCGAACTATAGGAGCCGCACGCGCCGACGCGAGCGCCTCCTGGTGGCAATTTTCGGAACTAATTTTGTTCGGACTGGTTCGGACCACCGGCCCGAGTCCTGAAGGAATCCTGAACCAGGAAAAGTGGAAAGTGGTGAGGGAGGGGGGTCGTGTGGCGGAAAGGATGGGGGTGGTTCAGGGGTTGCAAAATATGTTGTAGAACTGGGGTAGCCGATGAATGCGGTCGGCCGTGGACTAGGGATTTTATTGATTTGAACACCCATTTCCCCTTTTCCTCGACTCTGTTTCGCGTGCACGTTAATTATGGTGGAACGGCTCCCCCGGAGGAGTTATTGGGACCCGAATGTGAATCTTTCGCGGATGATTGTAGCTGGATCGAATCACCTGCTAGAGTCCAGTATCTAGAGTAGAGCAATAAAAATGCAATCGGGTATAGAAAAATGGCTAAGAGTCGAGTTAAAAAATTAATTAATTAATAGCTAGGCTAGGGTCAAGGCTGACAAGGAAGACCCAAATTTTTTTATTATTTAAATTTTTTTTTAAATAAATTTGTAAATTAGTTAATGACTAACTTCCAAATTTAATTATTATTAACAGTTTTCATGAATATAATTACAAACATTTATTTATTATTTAAAGTTTTCGTGAATAGATTTTTAAAATTACTTAATTAATACCTAGGTTAGTAGAATAGGTTAGTAGAATTTGAAAATTATTTATGTAATAACTAATTAGGGTTAATCCAAATTTATTTATTATTAAAATTTTTTTGAGAATATAATTTTAAAATTGTTTAATGACTATTTAGGTTAGTCCACATTTATTTTTTATTAAAAGTTTTTGAGACTATAAATTGAAAATGAATTAATGACTAAGCCGGGTATAGTTCAAATTTATTTATTATAAACATTTGTTATCAATAGAATTTGAAAATTAATAAATAATGCAGTCCAAATCTATTTATTATTGAAAGCTTTTGAGAATAGAATTTGAAAATTAGTGGATGAATAAGTTCTAAATTTACTTATTATCAAAATTTTGCATGAATAGAAATTAAAAAATGTATTTATTATTAAAAGATTTCATTAATAGAATTTCTAAATTATTTCAGAATCAACTAGGTTAGTCCAAATTTATTTTTTATTAAAAGCCTTTGAGAACAGAATCTGAAAATTTATTAATAACTAACTAGGGTAGTCAGAATTTATTTTTTATTTATTTTTTTATTTGAGAATCGAATTTGAAAATTAATAAATAAGGAAGTCGAGATTGATTTATTATTAAGAGCTTTTATGAAGAAACTTTTAAAATTATCTAATGACTTACTAGGTTAGTCCAAATTTATTTATTATTAAAGTTTTTATGAGAATAAAATTTAAAAATGATTTAATGACTATCTGGGTTAGTCCAAATTTATTTTTATTAACATTTTTCAAGAATAGAATTTGCAAATTTATTAATTGGTAACTAGAGTTGTCCAAATTTATTTAATATTTAATTCTCTGAAATAGGAAGTGAAAATTAATAAATGGAGCAGTCAAAATTTATTTATTATTAAAAATGTTTGAAATAGAATTTGAAAATTAATAAATAGGGCAGTCCGAATTTACTTATTATTAAAAGCTTTTGAGAATAGAATTAAAAAAATTAATGAACTAAGTTCCAAATTTACTTACTATATTAAAATTTTTCATGAATAGAATTTCAAATAATTTTTTATTGTTAAAAGTTTTCATGAATAGAAATTTTTAAATTACTTAATGACTAAGTAGGTTAGTCCAAATTCATTTATTATTAAAAGTTTTTGAGAACAGAATTTGAAAATTAATTCATGAATAACTAGGGTGATCCAAATTTATTTATTACTAAAAGGTTTTACGAATAGAATTTGAAAATTATTGATGTAATTAGTAATAAGGGTTAATCCAAAATTATTTATTATTCAACTTTTTGCGAATAGAATTTTAAAATTATTTATTATTAACTAGGTTAGTATAGATTTATTTTTGATTAAAAGCTTTTCAGAATTGAATTTTAAAATTAATGGATTACTAAGTTCCAAATTGACTTATCATAAAAATTGTTCATGAATAGATATTAAAAAATTTATTTATTAACAAACAGGGCAATGCAAATTTATTTATTATTAAAAGTGTTTATGAATGGAATTTGAACATTATTTAATGACTAACTAGGGTAGTTCAAATTTATTTATTATTAATTTTTTGGTTAATATACATTGAAAATTAATTAAGGACTAACTAATTATTAAAAGTTTCTATGAATAGCATTTGAAAATTATTTATATGATGACTACCTAGGGTTATCAAAATTTATTTATTATACAAAATTTTCTGAAATAGAATTACTAGCTAAAGAAGGTAGTCCGAATTTATTTATTATTAAAATTTATAGAAATAGAATTTAAAAATTAATACTTCAGACGCATTCCAAATTTAATTATTATTAAAAGTTTTTACAATACATTTTAAAAATTAATTAATGACTAACTAGGTTAGTCGAAATTTATTTATTATTAAGTTTTTTATAAACTAAATTTGAAAATTAATTAATGTCTAGCTAGGGCGATCAAAATTCTTCCGAAATTGTCTGCTTTTTTACTTTTTATTAAAGAAGTTACAAGTTCCAAAGTATCTTTTTTTTAATTTTAAATTGTTTAAATTTTTCGAACAATTATTATTTTTTTGCAGAATTTTTTCATTTAGTCAATCATGAAAAGTTATTATTTTCGGAATAAATGATATATTTCTAGAGAAATATTTCTTTTAAAATATATTTGGCAAATATTTACATTTTTTGCTGTAAAATTCCATTTTTCGATTGAAAATTCTTTTTTATTTCTTTTTTAATGAAAAATTGGTTCAAATTTATTCTGCTTTGTTAAAGTATTATTTTTTATGAAATATTCATCATTTTAGTTACAAATTAATCTTTTTAATGGATAATTCATCTTTTTTGTTGCAAATTTAACTATTTGATTAAAAATCCGTCTTTATGGCAAAAAATAATCTTTTATTTGGACTATTTTTTATTATTTTAGTGCAAAATTGATCTAGTAGATTCAAAATTTAACTATTTTGCTTCAATTTTATGGTTTTTTAATATTAGTCTTTCTTTAGTTGAAAATTAAAATACAACTGCTTGAAAGAGTTACTCATTTTTTAAATTAATTTTTTAAGTTTCATCATATATTAGTTAAATTTTTTTTTTCTTTTCGAACTTCTGAAAGAACACTTTTGTATTAAAAGCGCTTCAAATTAAAAAAATGTATCTTGATCTAAAAATAAAAAAAAAATCTAAAGGGGATTGCTTTATATAATTATAAAATGTGTTAAATTAAAAAATTATAATCCTTTCAATGAAAAACTGTTTTCTTAAAGTTCAGTTCGAAATGTTCAATACTTTGAAACGTCTTTAAATAAAAAATAATTAAATTATAAATTTCGAGCTCTAAAATCTAGTAATTTTAAGGTTTGAATTTACGAAATTATTTTTTAAATTTAAATTGGTTTAATTATAAATCCTCTAAACTGAAAAGTGTACAACTAATCAAGTCTTTCAATTTGATATTCTTTACTATTTCGAAGAATTAGAAATCAGAAATTTTGTGTCTTTAAAATCAAAAGAAATAAAAATATAAAATAAAAAATGTATATTTTCTACTACAGTGTGACTTTTGAAATAATTTAATAATTTAAATATGGAGGGTGATAATTATTTTTTTTTTTAAATTATTAAATTTTAATATAAAAAATGCAATGTTTCAAAAACAAAAAAGAACATTGTTTTGGAAGAAAATTGGTTGTACAAGAAATTAAAAAGAAATTTTTTAGCAAAACATAAGTAGTCAAAAAAAGTTTAAAGAAAAAAAATAGTTAAAAAAACTAATTTAAGTACAAAATTTTCTAGGTAAAGAATTTTGGTACTTGCCTAGCACAAATCAGACGAATTTTCTTATTTTCAAAATTTCTATTTTTGAAATTTTTGGGTAAAAAAGTAGTGAGTTAAAATGTTTATACCATATATAAAATTAACCGCCTTGGTTGAAAATTTATTTCTTTTATTTAAATTTGTCTTGTGTATAGATAATAATTTTTGTATTAAAAATGTAACTACTCGATTGAAAATTAATCTGCTTTAGTTGAGGATTCAAGTCATTTTTTATTTAATTAATCTTTTTTGGTTAAATTCAACTGTTTTTTATTTCAAATAAAAATATTTTCTTGATAATTAACTTTTTGCTTTTAATAATCATGATTTAATTTGAAAATTCATCTCATTGGTTGAATTAAACAAAATTCTTTTAACTGAAAAAATAAGTTTTTGAATAAAAATGAACTTTTTTGATAAAAATTAATATTTCTAGCTATAAAATTCAACTTTTTAATAGAAAATTAGTCTTTTTGGTAAAAAAATCTAAAATTTCGTAAATTTTTTTGACTCTACCGCCTGAAAAATCTTTTTTTGATTGAATAATTTTTTTCATTGAATCATTAAATTATTACACTTGAGGTGAAAATTATTTTTTTTTAATTGATGTTTTTGGTGAAATTCAACTGCTTTTTTATTTCTAATTTTAATATTTTTTGTTTGGAATATAAAATATTACATTTTTTGTTGACAATACATCTTTATATGGTAAACATTAGTTTTTTTGGTCAAATCTCCATTTTTTCACATTAATTTAAATTAGATTTTCTATTTCTGTATTAAATAAAATTTATTGTTTTTGTTGAATTGTTAAATTTGAGATAAAAATTCATATCTTTGAATAATAAGTGAAGAATTTTCTCGAAAATTGTTCGTTTTTCGTATAATAATTACTTTGTTTTACTGAAAATGTAAATACTCCATTTGTTGTTAAAAATTTAAACCTTCAGTTTAAAATTTATATCTTCTAGTTAAAAATTAAACTTCTTGGTTTAAAATACATTTGTTTTGTACAAAATTCGTGGTTTGTTATTTGAAAACTCATCTATTTTCATTGCAATTTCATATTTTTTATTTAAAAATCCAGTTGTCTTATCAAGGTATAAACGGTTTCGGTTAAAAATTAATTTTTGTTCTGAAAATGTACACTTTCGGGCAAAAAATTCTTGCTTTAAAATTAAAATTTAACTGTTTGCGTAAAAATTAACGTTTTTATTGAAAATGTATATTTTCGGGTATGAACTTAAAATTTTTTGTAGAAAAGTGGTCGTTTTGGCTTAAAAAGTGATCAACTTAGTAGAAAATTGAACTATTTCGTAGAACGTGTAACTTATTTATAAATCAAAATATTATTTACACACTTACTTAAATTTCTTGTTTTGTAGGGAAACTTCTTTTGGGACAGAATAACTTTTCTTTCCCTTTTGCGCTTTGATTTGTAATTTTTCTAAACTTTCCTTTTCTATATCCCCACTACTGACAGTCAGTAGTGGGGATATACCCCCCCCCTATCTCTGTGCCCTCTCTTACTATACGATATCCTAAAAACTGAAGGTAATTTCTCACAGAAAATTTCATAATTAATACATCAAAGTTTCATTACTGCCGTGTGGCCCCACTGTCACACACTGCTTGTTTTAAAAAATTAAAAAATAATTTTTTTAATTTAAATATTTTTTAATTTAAAAAGTGTGGGGGTTTAGAGCTGCATAATAGCATTGTGCATTCTAAATCATCTAAATGAATGAAATGCTTAACAATAAAAGAGCTGAAAACAAGAAAAAGAAACTCGACCACGTTCTTTTCTTATTAGAAATGCTGATTGGATTAAAAGAAAGGACTTTGCTAATTCCCGTCCTGAATCGCGTCTCAAATGCAGAATACAATAAGTAAGAAAAGGGATAACGGGGTCTAAAAAAGCAATCAGAAAGAATTCCCTTTGATCGTGAGCAAGAAAGTTTTCGTTGAAGCACGTTCTGGGGGATTCGTACGTGGTGGACATTTAGGAATTAGAAGCGACAGCTCCTGGTAGGCAGCTTTTATTTCGAAAGCAAACACATTCTGCACACATGAAATGACCCTTAGCAGGTAGAAATCTTCATGACAAAATTTACTTTCCAAATATTATTGAAGTAAAATTTTTGGTTAGGATGGAAGTGTATTGAAAAAAGACCGTCACAATAACCGAATATCACTCTGCCCCCCCATCTCTCTCTCTATCTCTCTCTCTCTTTCTCTCTCTCTCAAGGAAATATATTTTTTATACCCATCTACCTTCGCGTCCCCCTATTGTGCGGTGATTCTCAATTGCTCCAAAGGCTCCTCTTCGATATCCCCACTACTGCCACGTGATATTGTCTATTCCTTCTCTAAATATTTGGGTCTCACAATTTTACAGCGATTCTCAATTGCCCCACAGGTTTATCTTCGATATCCCCACTACTGAAACGCTATATTTTCTCTTCCTTCTTTATATATTTGCGTCTCGAACTTGTGCATCGATTCTCAATTATTCCCAAGGCTCCTATTCGATATCCCCACTACTCCTAAAATATATTTTCTATCTCTTCTATATATCTTTACGTCTCTCACCTGGGCAGCGATTCTCAATTGTACCAAAGGCTCCTCTTCGACATCCCTACTACTGCCACGCTATATTTTCTATCCCTTCAATATGTCGTTGGGTATCTTGTTTGTGCGGCGATTCGCAACTATTCTAAAGGTTCGTCAGAATTTTTTTTTTATTTTATCCGTGATAATTTCACTTTACCCGCATTTCATTTCCCCACTGCTACATGGAAAACTAAATATTTAATTCATTCATTTATTGTATGTTATATAAAAAATGTTAAATTATTATTGAAAACCTGATTGGCTTTTCATTGCTTGAAACTGTTTGATACTAAAAATTTTTAATGTTGAAAATAACATTTTCATACCCTCGAAAACCGTTTAATTTCTGGTTTAAAAATTCTAATTTGCATGACATTTAAATTAAAAAATAAAAATTTTCAATAAGAAAAGAAAGTTAATTTTCAATCAATAAAGATGAGTTTTGAAATGAAAGTTAAATTGTCAACTAAAAATCATTCATTTGTAATCAAAAATAGAATCGTTAAATTTTTAGTTTCAAAATTTAATTTTCTACAAAAAAAGGAATTTTTAGAAAACTACACGATTTTTTAACCAAATTGTATAATTTTTAAGCAACAAGAGAAATTTTGTACACAAAAAAAATCTAAAAAAATTACATTACACTAAAAACAATTATGTTCTGGAAAACGAGTTGAATTTTCTACCCGTGGTGGTTGAATTTTTAAGCACAAAAAAAAACACATTTTCCATAAAACCAAGAAAGATTTTTAAGTCGAGAAAAAAATGTTTTTAGCGTAATAGTTGAATTCTCAATCAAAAAATAACTTAATCTTCCATCAAAAAATTTAAAAAAATTAACTTTCAATTAAAAAAAAAATAATTTTCTTCAAAAACGTTCAATTTTGTACGAATAAATTTGTTAAATTTTAAAGTCAAACAGACATTTTTGACAAAAAATTTATTTTATACTATAAAATATTCATTTCCAACAAAAAAGTTTGTTTTTCAACCAAAATAGATTTTTCAGTTAATAAAGAAAAAAATGCGCATAAAATAATGGAATTCAAAATCGAAAAGACGAGCTTTACACAAAAATGTAAATTTTCCGCAAAATTGTGGAATTTTGAGCCAGGAGGATGAATTTTTAAAAAAGACGATTAATTTTCTACCAAAAAAGACGAATTTTCAATTAAATAATTAAGATATTAAGTTAACAAGTCGAATATTTTATTTAAAAAACCAGCTTTTAACCGAAAAAAATTTGTTAACTGAGAAAGTAAATTTTCAATTAATAAAACGGAATTTTAAATGAAACAGTCGCATTTTCATCTAAAAAGATTTATTTGGGAAGAAAAATGAAATCTTCAGATTTTCAGCATGAATTGTTAATTTTTAAAAAAGCAAAAAATTTACAATTACTTGAATTTAAATTAAAATGATGAATTTTCAGCAAGAAAGATTGATTTTTTTATAGATGCATTTGGAACAAAATTCAGATAAGAAAATCAATTTTCTAAAAAAAAAACTTATTTCCAAAAAATAGTTCAATTTAGTACCAAATTGTTGATTTTTCTAAGCAAAAACCAGAATTTTCTAAAAGAAACTTAATTTAAAACTAAATAGTTGGATTTTTTAATTAAGAAGATGTTTGAACTAAAGAATTAGAACAAATATTTTATTTTAAAATTTTCAGCGAAAAGAAAACTTACGATTTTAACGAAATTTAGTTGATGTTATTGTTTTTAACTCGAAAATTGGTATTTCTTAATAAAAATGCAAAAAATTAATTTTATATATTTTTTACGAAAATGTGATACGTCAACTCCAAAGTGATTATATAAATTTTCACCAATTATGAAAGATATTGGCTTTGCTTATAATTAATTCAAACATTTTGCATTAATTACATTTTTGTATAATAATTTAAAAAATAATAAAAAAACTTTCTGATAGCTCGCCTGTTTATTTTCTAGTTCCTTAAACTTTTAATTTATATGCCATATTCTGCTAAAAATAAATTTTTGTTTAATAATTCTGAATCTTGTAAATAAAATACAAGAATCAAGTAGCTTTTCATCTCTTCTACCTTGCATCAATTTTCCTTTTTAAAAATTTTTCCAATTTTACTTTTCATTTGCCTCTCGTTCTCATAATTGAAATTCACCATTAATTCCTTTGCAACTTCTTACATCATTTTCTTTGACTCCATCGCTTTTCCTTGGCAAAGAACGTCTCGTTTGAGGCAAGCTATTGTTCATTAAGACTTGAAAATAAATATAAAAATAAAAATAAAACTTGATTCCGTATTTTCCGTGAAGTTTGCGTGGCATCTCTTTGAGGGTTTAACGAATCTTCTGTTTCCCTCACTATAAGACAGAGACCCTTTGAGTGACGTTGACCCGCGAACTTGGGGGGCTTCCACGGTGGTATCGGATTTGCCTCGTATAGCTTACATTGATGGGACATCGAGAGCGTGTCGTTAATTCGAGAACGCGTTCCCTGGTCCTTTCGCATTTTTTTATTTATTTTTTTTGCCCTTAATTAAGCTGTCTTTCGGGCTGCGAAATGGCCTTATATTAGCGGAATAAGGAGAAGGTCGAGAAGTCCCTCGCCTTCAACATCGCAATTACGATAAAGTGCCCAACTGCCCACCATCCTATTCTTCTGAAGCGACGCGACACGCACAAGTCGGGTAGCGTGCGAAACGCGTCGCCTTCAGTAATATTAGTTAATTTTTTTTTCATTTTTTTGTAGGTTAGAATTTATTAAAGCAATGGGAAAAGTCCCGCATACACGACTTAAGCTTTATGTAAACTGCACGCGAACCTCTACAGGTAATGTTGAAGGTACCTGTACAGGCTTTTGGCAAAGTTACCTCTACAGGATTTTGGCAAAGGTACCTGTACATTATTTTGGTAAAGGAACCTGTACAGTATTTTAGCGAAGATACCTGTACAGGATTTTGGCGAAGGATCCTGTACAAGATTTTGACGAAGGAACCTGTACAGCATTTTGGCAAAGGATCCTGTACAGGATTTCGACGCAGGCCCTGTACAGGAATTTGGCGAAGGAACCTGTACATGAAACTGCAGAGGAACCTTTATGCAAGCAAAGCCTTACATGATCATGTATAGGTTTCTTGAAAGAGTGATTTAAGATGCGAGTTTATACACAGGAATTAGTTCAGGAGCCTGGACCTGAACCTGCATCGGAACTAATCCGCGAGAGTTCGCTAGTGGCTTGGTTCTTTCGATAATAAGTTCGATTTTCAAGAGAATATAATAATAATATAATATAATAATAATATAATAACTTTATAGCTGCAAGCGACTTGAATTTTCGCAATGGATTTCTGTAAAGAAACCTATACTCGTTTTTCTACAGGACCCTTTCGAAAGTTCCTTTGATGGATTTATGCAAGGGATCCTATACTCGTTTCTGTACAGGTTCCTGCGCCTCTATTCTCTTCACAAAAGAACCTGTACTGGAACCTATACACGATCACTTAAAGGTTCCTTTCTCGGTGCAGGTTTCACTAAAGGATCATGTACAGTTTCCTTCGCCAAATTTGTACACAGGAACCGTCAAGATTACATATGCAGGTTGGCTTGCAGCATCGTGTCCAGAAACTTTTCCAGGATTCTCCGAGGTTCCTGTACAGGTATTTTCAGCTGCTTACAGGCAACAAAAATACTTCAAGTGTGAAACTAAAACATAGACATACACCAGACCCGCGGTTTAGGGCCCTGTGGTTTAAGATAGATAGATAACGAAATGGACGATATAAAACAAATATTTTTTACTACCGCGAAAAATCCAACATAAATAGTTCATGCGATCCTGTTACTTAACGTTTTAATTCCCCCAATTTAGGGCCAAAACAATTTTTCTCAGGGAAAACCCTGAGGCTGGCCTTAAACCGAGGTTTCAGTGTTGTTGCATTCTCATTCTCATTCTTCATCTTATGTGTCCTTTATTCGAAATTTTTGATTTTTTTTTAATTTTTCAGTCTATTTTTTTACGAATAGAAGAAAATCTACTAGTTCTATCTAAAAATTATTTCTGACAAATTTCTCGATTATTTTTAGCTGAAAAAATTTGGCCTATTAATTTTTCGTTCGTACCTTGTACCGTTTAAAAAAATATAACTTTTTTTTTAGTTTTAATGTTATTTTTTTTAATTCAAACAAAAGCTACCCATCCTTTTAAAACATTATTGATTATAAACGTGCAGCCCATTTTTGGATGAGCAACTCTTGTCTTTTGATTTTTTCATAGCTTGTGTCGTTTGCCCAAAAATATATTTTTTTAAATTTTAATTTAATTTTTTACGAATAAAATCAAAACTACGTGTTTCATCAAAAAATATTCAATACAAAATTTTTAGTTCTTTTTTGGGTGAACATGTTCTAATTCTAATCATCTAATTTTCTTAATTTTTATTAAAAATCGCTAACTAACGAACTTGAAATACGCATTTTTCGCTCCTGAATGAGTGTACCCAAAGTATAATGATTTTTTCAAGTGTAATCGTGTTAAAAGACAGAGAGACATATATACATAAAAACGTAAAAACATACAAATATACTAACATACAAACATACACACATACAAACATAAAAAATACAAATATACAAACACAAAAAATACAAACATAAAAAAATAGGAACATAAAAAATACAAATATACAAACATACAAGCATACAAAGATACAAACATAAAAAATACAAACAAAAAAACATAAAAACATACAAACATCAAAATACAATCATACAAAGATAGAAATATACAAACCTACAATGATACAAACATACAATCATAAAAAACACAAACATACGAACATACAAACATACAAACATGAAAAATACAAACATACAGAATACAAACATACAAACATACAACGATGCAAACATACAAACCTACAAAGATGCAAACATACACACATACTACAATACAAACAAAAAACATACAAATATAAAAAATACAAGCATTCAAACATAAAAAATACAAACATACAGACAAGAAACATAAAAAATACAAACAGACAGACAAGAAACATACAAACATACAACGATACAAACATAAATACCTACAAAGATACAAACATAAAGAATATAAACCTAAAAACATACAAGCATACAAAGATACAAACAAACAAACCTAAAAACATACAAACATAAAATAATACAAACATACAAAGATACAAATATACAAACCTACAAAGATATAAACATACAATCATAAAAATACAAAGATGCAAACATACAAACATACAGACAACAAACATAAAAAATACAACGATACAAACATACAAACATACAAAGATACAAACATACACACATAAAAAATACAAACATACAAACATACAAGCATACAAAGATACAAACATAAAAAATAAAAAAAATAAAACAAACTTAAAAACATACAAACATACAAACATAAAAAATGCAAACATACAAAGATAGAAGTATACAAACCTACAAAGATACAAAGATACAATCATAAAAAATACAAATATACAAACATACAAACATAAAAAAGACAAACATACGAACATACAAACATACAAACATAAAAAATACAAACAGACATACAACAAACATACAAACATACAAACATAAAAAATACAAACATACAAACATACAAGCATACATAGATATAAACATACAAACATAAAAAATACAAACATAAAAACATACAAACATAGAAACAAGAAACATACAAACATACAACGATACAAACATACATACCTACAAAGATACAAAAATAAAAAATACAAACATACAAGCATACAAAGATACAAACATACAAACATACAAACCTACAAAGATACAAACATACAAACATAAAAAATACAAGCATACAAACATGCAGACAAAAATACGAATTTTTTAGGAGAAAAATTGAATGTAAGACACAAAACTATGCATTTTCTACATGCATAATTAAAGTGTCAACCTAAAAAAATAAGAATTTTGAACAAAATAAGCGAAGCTTTAAATGAAAAACAAAAATTTTAAACTAAAATGATGAATCAAAACCAAAAAGAAAAACTAATTTTGAACGAAATAATTCAATTATCAAACTAAAAGATGAATTTTCTACCAAAAAGAGACTAATTTGAATTAATCTGCTTCATGTTGTGAGAAAAAAGATTTTCGAAAGAACTTAAAAAATACAATAGTTGAATTTTTCGCAAAAAAAAATGAATTTTCAACCAACAAGATGAACTAGTCTCCAAGAAGATTTATATTCTATATATAAAATTTCAAAAAAATAGACATTTTCAACCAAAGATTTTAATTTCCAACTGAAGAAGAAAAATGTTTAACCAAAAATGGAATAGTTAAATTTTCAATTAAAAAAATTAATTTAATACAACAAAATTTCAAGAACGTACTTAAATTAAAAATTAGGTTTTCCAAATAAATTGATGAATTATCAATCAAAAAAATTATTTTTGAACCATGTAGTTCCAGTTTCAACCAAGTAGTTGCATTTTTAACAAAAAAAAGTTTTCTCAATCGCTGTTTAGGAATAATTAAAATCTTGAATATTTAATCAAATTTTTATGTAAGGAGAAAAAACCTGGGACCAGTTTTTGACAGATGTTTTGAGCAAGACTCTTTTAAATAAACTGTAAATTCCAGATTTGTACGATTTTCTTATTAAGAGGAATTCATCTTGGAAAATATGCGAAACCTCAAAAGTGTCAAGTTTTGAAGTGAAATTTATCAAAACCTAAACACAATTTAAAATGATTTTCAAATTTTTTTCTTTTTTAGAATACGAAAAAATTATGTTTTTTCAACTAAACTCAAATAGCTGAGAAATCTTGTTTTTTTTTTTAATTTTAAATAATTCTTTTGAACAGAAAGTTTAAAGAAAGTAAAGGAAAAAATAGGTTAAAATAGGTAAAAATTGTCAATCTACTTTAAAGCCTATTTTTTTCAAAAATAAAATTACCAATTTCCGACGAAAAACATTGAAAGGATTCGAAACTGTTAAAAGATTCTAAATCGTGAAATTTATAATATATTAAAATGAAATTTTAAATCCTATTTAATGTTCAATAACGAATAAAATTTAGACAACGACGTTAAAATGCTCCTATTGCATCGAAACCTGGAATTTGGTGATTGTGAATTCTCTTTTGTTAAAGCTCCTTCGACCTTAACGATAACATTCTCATCACGTATCTCGTGCTTTGCACTCGATTTTGTCCAAGATCTGAACTTTTATACATTACGTTCAACACTATTAT
>JAWWLR010000155.1:3427657-3444656 GCA_035041075.1 Acraspis erinacei
TTTTTAAAAATTCGTTTTTATTTGGTAGAAAATTGATCTTTTTAGCTGAAAATTCAACTATGTGTTTATCAATCGACTCTTCTTAGAAAATTCTTCTTGTTTACAAATTCAGTTATTTTGGTTAAAAATTCATTTTCTTGTTTAAAAATGTAACAGCTTTCTTAAAAATAACTATTTTTTCACTTAAAATTAATTTTTTAGTTAAAAATTCAAATTTTCGGCAGAAAATTAATTTTCTTGAGAGAAAATTCATTTTCTTGGTTGAAAAGTCAATTTTTTTTTACAATTAATTATTTTTGGTTGAAGAGTTCAATATTTTGTTCAAATCTCTTTTTTTCGGTAAAAATTCATCTTTTTCTGGTTCAAAATTATGCTACTTTCTTAAAAAGTAATTTTTTTGGTTGAAGATTCATCACTTTAGTTAAAGATTCATCTGTGTGGCTGAAAATTTAATTATTCCGTTGAAAAATTCCTTTTATTTTTTTATTGTAAATTATTATTTTTTATCTGAAAATTTAAGTATTCCATTTTTTGACGAAAAAATGTATCTTTTTAATTGAAATTTAGTATTCTTGTTTGAAAATTTAAGTTTTTGGTTAAAAAATGGAACTAGTTTCTTTAAAAAACAACATATTTTGCTGAAATCTGGTATTTTTTATAAAAAATTCACTATTGGGTTAAAAAATTAATTTTGGTGGTTGTTGAAGATTCATTATTTTAGTTGAAAATTAATTTCTCTGCTTATAAATATAACTATCTCACGTTCGTTTTAAAATTGATCTCGTTTAATTAAAAAATCACGTATCTCGTTAAAAAAATTGTGGGGAAGTGATAATGTTGGTTGAAAATTGATATTTTTAATTGAATATTCGATTCTTTATACTTAAAATTAATTTTTTATCGAAAATTGAGCTTTTTTGATAGGTATTTAATTGTTTTCGCTAAAAATTTGTGTTTAATTCAGAATTTAACTATATTTTTCAAAATTCATATATTTTGTTAAAAGTTGTTGTCTTTTTTTCGGTAAAAAATGAAACCATTGTGTTAAAAATTATTATTTTGTTGGTTGAAGATTCATTATTTTAGTTAAAAAAATAATTTCTTTGTGTGAAAATGTAACTATTCCATGCTTGGTTTAGCATTTATCTGCCTTACTTAAAAATTCTGATATTTGGTTTAAAATTAATTTCTCTGGTAGAAAATCTTATCTATTTTGTTATAATTCCTTTAAAAATTCCAAATTTGGTTAAAAAAGTGCATGCATTTGTTTCAAAATTTATTTCTTTTTTTGATAGAAAATTAATCCTTTTAGTTGAAAACTTATTTCTTTGAATGAACTTAAGATTTTTTATAACAAATTAATTTTGTTTAACTGTAAATTCAACTATTTCATTTTTTTAGTGAAAATTTAACTACTTTGCTCAAATTTCGTTTTTTGTTGTTGTTGTAAATTAATGTGTTAACTGAAAATGTAAATATTTCATTTTTGGTTGAAAATTGATATTTTAAATTGAAAATTGAACTTTTCTTTTCAAAAATTCATACAATTTTTTAAACATTTATCCACTCTGGCAGCTAATTAAATTGTAAATAAAAATTTAACTATACAATTGTTGGTAAAATTAAAAATAATACTTATGAATAATATAATATAAATAAATTAATTATAATAGTATAGTATAATTAATATTTATTTAATAGATATTTATGTTATAAATATAACTGTTTATTTAGAAAATTCGTCCTGCTGATTTAAAATTCAACAATGTGGTAGAAATCTAAACTATTTAGTTAAGAACGAACTTTATTGTTAAAATTTTATTTTTTGGTTACAAACTTAACTATTTTGATAAAAAATTCAACTATTTGGTTAAAAAGTAGACTTTATTTAAAAATTGAACTGTTACGTTGATCATCTTTTTTTTAATTCATAGTTTTTATTAAAAATTGGATTATTTTGTTGCAAAATTTAACTGTTACGTTAAAAATTAGATAATTTATATGAAAATGTAACTAATTGGTACTAAAACATTTGGCTGACAAAGCATATTTTCGAGTTTAAAATTAAAATTTTCTATAAATAATTCATTTTTCGTCAAAAAATTCCTTAATCTTGTTATAATTGCATGTATTTTCTGCAAAATGTCTCTTTTTATTCAAAAATTTATTTATATGGTTAAAAAATCATCTATTTGATTAATAATTTAACTATTTGTTCGAATTTCTAACTCTTCTGTTGAATAATATTTTTTTAAGGCTTTTAATTTTTTTTCTTTTTACCTGCAAATTTAAATTTTCCATTTTTTGTTAAAACTGTTCATATATTTAGTTTAAAATTATTGCATTTTAATGAGAATCATTTTTTTTTAGTTTAAAATTTAATTGTTCGGTTGAAATTTTAAGTACTTTAATAAATATTAATTTTTCTGTTTAAATCTTCCTTCCTTTTGATTATTGATAATTCATTTTTGTTGCAAAATAATTTTCTTGTAGTTGAAAATTAATCTCTGTCGTTGCTAATTTATTTAGATAAAAATGATTAATGTTTCAATAAGAAAAATATATTTTTTTAAGCTGGATTCAGACTTTAACTACTTTGTTGAAAATTAATATATTTTGTTAAAAATTTTGTAATTCTTAGCAAAAAATGCCACTATAAAAATTCATTTTTTGGTTAAAGATTAATTATTTTATTTAAAAAGAAATACAAAAAGTGCATCTTATCTTGGTAGAAATTTAAATCTTTGGTGTTTAAAAAGTCTACCATTATTTTTTTTGGTTGGAATTCATCTAATTTATTTATAAATTCTATTTTTTAATTGAAAATGCTACTATTTTGTTGAAAAGTTATGTTTTGCAGTCAAAAATTAATTAACCTAATTCTTTAAAATTTACACTAGTTTCTTAAAAATTAACAATTTTTTGGAATTTGTAATTCTTCGGTTAAAAAATTTTTTTTAAGACTTATCATTTTAGTTCTAAATTCATTTCTTAGGTTTAAAATTAAACTATTTTGCTACAAAGTTATATTTTTATGGTCGAAAGTTTTTTTAACTGAAAATTTCACTATTCTATTTTTTGATGAAACTGCTATTTTTAGTTATGAATGTAATTATTTGGGTAAAAATTCATCTTTTTTGTTCCAAATTTATCCATTTTTGATAGAACATTTGACTCGTTGAAAACTAATTTCCTTTTTTGAGTTTAAATTCAAATTTTTAGTTGCAAAATGGTATTCTTAATTGAACATTGATATTTTTCAGAATTCATTTATTTAGTTAATTTTTTCGAATTATTAAATTATTATTAAAATTATTAAAATAAAATTCTAATAAAAATTAATCTTTTTTGTGTTTTAAATCTTTGATTGAAAGTTGTACTACCTTCATAAATATTAATTTTTCTGGTTAAAAATTCATTTTTTTGGTGAAGATAATTCACTTCAGTTGAAAAATCATTTTTTGTAGTTGGAAATTTTTCTCCCTGGTTGCTAACTTAGTTAGTTAAAGATGATTATTTTTTCAATATTTTGAAAACATTTTATTTAATTGGAAATAAAGCTATTCCATTTCTGATTAAAATTTTATATTTGCGATTAAAAAATGATCTTTTATAGCTCAAATTCAATTTTTTAGTTTAAAATTCACGTATTCGTTGAAAATTTCTTTTTTAATTAATCTTCATTTTTGCAAATTAGATTATTATGGTCGGGCTTAACTTTTATCTCTTTTTCAACAATCTTAAAATAGAAAGTAATTTCATTAAAGATTTGAGTCGTAAAATCTCAATCCCTTGTCGCCAATGTTAAAATTTTCAAATTTCGAAGGAGAGGAACAGCTTCGGTATTTTGAAACAAAGCCCCTCTGTTCGTAATCCACAAAGGCTTTAAAGCGGCCTTTCCAATTACCCGCCCTCCAGTGAAAGGGATCGTCTGGTTTAGTTTAGGGTTCAGTTTAGAGGGTGTTTTTTTTTTGCGACAATCCAGCACAGGACCTCAGGTGTCACGTCAGTCAGAGTGGACATTATCGAAGCGTACCTCCTACATCCTTCCAATAATAAAACTTCAAATTGAATCTTCCAGTCACAAAAGTTAAAAAAATTTTTAATAAATTATTACGTTGCCATTAAAATGATGAAGCTTCAGCTGGAGAAGGTTAATTTTTAAATCAAAAATAAATTCTGAATATAAATTTTCAACAAAAGAGTTTAATTTTTTACAATCCAGGATAGGACCAGAGGTGTCATGTCAATTAGGATGGACATTATCGAAACCTTCGTCCTACAACCTTCCGATAATAAAACTTAAAATTGAATCTTTTATAGTCCCAGAAGTTTAAAGAGATTAAGGCCTAAATTATTAATAAAACAATAAAGGATTTTTCAAAACCAAATTTTAATTTTCAACCGAAGAAATTAATTTTCCATTAAAATCATGAATCTTCAGTTAGAGAAGGTTCAGTTTTAGGTCAAATGTAAATTTTGAATATGACTTTAAAAAAAAAAGAGTTTCATTTTAAACGATCCAGGATAGGACCAGAGGTGTCATGTCAGTCAGGGTGGACATTACCGAAGCCTTCTTCCAACAAAATTCCCATAACAAAATTTCAAACCGAATGTTTCATTGTCCAGAAAATTAAAAAATTTGTTTAAACAAATTGTTAAGAAAGTAAAACACTATTTTCCAACAAGATATATTTAAATTTTCAAGAAAAGAGATTAATTAGCCATTAAAATGATGAATCTTCATCTGGAAAATGTTAATTTTTAGGTCAAAAATAAATTCTAATTACAACTTTTCAACAAAATACTGGAAAAGATTAATTTTAAGCTCAAAAATAAATTTTGAATATAAATTTTCAGCAAAAGAGTTTACTTTTCAACAATCCAGGATAGGACCAGAGGTGTCATGTCAGTCAGGGTGGACACTACCAAAGCCTACCTTCTACATCCTTCCGATAATAAAACTTAAAATTGAATCTTTTAAAGCCGAAAAAGTTGAACAATTATTTTAACTTATTCAAAACCAAAAAACAACGATTTTTTAAACAAATATTTAACTTTTGAACAAAACAGTTTACTTTTAAACAATCCAGGATAGGACCAGAGTCAGGGTGGACATTACCAAAGCCTTCTTCCAATAAAATTCCGATAACAAAACTCCAAACCGAATATTTCATTGCCCAAAAAATTTAAAAATTTGTTTAAACAAATGATTAAGAAAGAAAAACAGGATTTTCCAACAAGATATTTAAATTTTCAAGCAAAGAGATTAATTAGCCATGAAAATGATGAATCTTCATCTGCAAAATGATAGGACCACAGGTGCCATGCCATTCAGGGTGGGCATTGCCGAAGCCTGCCTCCTACATAATTTCGATAATAAAACTTCAAATTGAATTTTTATAGCCCAAAAAGATCAACAAAATTTTTATGTAAATTATTAAAAAAAAAAGATTTTCCTACAAAATATTCAAATTTTTAATCAACGAGATGAATTTTTCTTTAAAATTATGAATAGTGTAGTTATAAAATAAATTATTAACAAAAAAAAAAGATTTTTTGAAATATTTAACTGACGTACCTGTAACATGAAATGACTTTTTAACGAAATTGTTGAATTTTCTACAAAGAAATGATTTTTTTACTAAAAGAGATCAATTCTTAACGAAATGTGCAATATATGATACATTTAAAATTATGGTTGAACAGTATTTGACTTTTAAATAAAAATTAGTCGAATTAAAAAAAAAATTTAAAAAAACAACCAAAATTTACAAAATATTGGAATCTTCAACCGAAAAGCAGAATTTTCAACAGAACAGTTCACTTTTTAAAAAAAATTCATACTGTGTAACAAAATTGTTTAATTTAAAAAAAAACTGGATACGTCAGTCAGGCTGACTAAAATGTTTGACAAAATGTAAAAATAAACAACTGAAACCTTTTTCGTACATTATTCCGATAATAAAATGTTGAATTAAATCTTTTGTATAAAAAAAGTTTTAGAAGAGTAAAAAATTACAAAATCAATTATTAACTAAAAAAAAAGATTTTCAACAGATACTTAAATTTTCAACCAAAGAGATTAATTTTCCACTAAATTGATAAATCTTCAACTAGAAGAGTTTAATTTATAGGTCAAAATAAAAATTTCCATTCACTCGCATTTCGGCGCGAAAATTCAAACATTTTCAATTTAAATATATCGACTACAATTTTGAGTAGAACTTTCCAACACAATAGTTTACTTTTTAACTAAAGAGATGTTTTTTTGCAACAATCCAGGATAGGACCACAGGTATGTGAATTTTTAACGTAATTGTTGAATTTTCTACAAATACATTAATTTTTAACATAAAAGATGAATTCCTAATGGAAACTGTAGTAGTTGATATTTTTAATTTAAATAAAAAATTATGGGAATTTTGAATAAAAAGAACAATAGAATTTAACCCCAACAAATTTTGTTAATAAAATTTTGGAATCTAAAACAGAAAAGAAGAATTTTCAATAAAATATTTAATTGTTCTACCAAGGAGATACTTCAACCTTAAAAAAAAAGAATTCTGAGCAAAACATTTGACTTTTATACCAAAAAGTATACTTTTTAATAAGATTGATTAATTGTCAACAACGTTGAAAAATCCATGGTGGACACTACCGAAGCCTTCCTGTTACATACATCCTTCAGATAATAAAACGTTTACTTCAACCTTTAAAAAAATAAGAATTCTCAGCAAAACATTTGACTTTACCACCAAAAAGTATACTTTTTAATAAAATGGTTTAGTTTCTAACAAAGTTGAAAAATTCACGGTGGACATTACCGAAGCCTTCCTGTTACATACATCCTTCAGATAATAAAATGTTTACTTCATCCTTTAAAAAAATAAGAATTCTCAGCAAAACATTTGACTTTACCACCAAAAAGTATACTTTTTAATAAAATGTTTTAGTTTTTAACAAAGTTGAAAAATTCACGATGGACATTACCGAAGCCTTCCTTCAACATACAACCTTCCGTTAATAAAACGTATACATGAACCTTTAAAAAAAAAGAATTCTCAGCAAAACATTTGACTTTACCACCAAAAAGTATACTTTTTAATAAAATGGTTTAGTTTTTAACAAAGTTGAAAAATTCACGGTGGACATTACCGAAGCCTTCCTTCTACATACAACCTTCCGATAATAATAAAACGTTGACTTGAAAGTTTATAAAAAAAGAATTTTTAACAGAACAGTTCACTTAAAAAGCAAAAAATAAAGTTTTTTAAATAATTGTTTAATTCTCGACAAAGTTGAAAAACCCAGGGTGGACTTAAACCTTTATAGAAAAAAAATGCAGGGTGGACATTATCAAAGACTTCCTTCTAAATACATCCTTCCGATAATAAAACGTTGACTTGATCCTTTATAGATAAAAAAAGAATTCTTAAAAAGCAATCATCCCTTTAACGAAAAAGGATACTTTTGAATGAAATTGTTTATTTTCAAAAAAGTTACAAAATCCAGGGTGGCATTACCGAAGACTTTTTCCGACCCTAGGGTGGTCCAAAAATGCATGGCAAAATTTTTTTGCATATTAGAGGGCAACGATATCCCCTATTTATTCCAAATCCGAAAAAACAAATTTCCTGCATTTGATTTTTTTTCAAATCCGAAAAAAGAAATTTCCTAATTTTTATTTTTTATTCTTGGGGAAAAATGGTGAAAACCACTTTTTTGAGATTTAAGAATAATTTTTTAGGGTTTGAAAAAACGTAACGCGAAAGAAATGGGGGCTTGTAGTGAATTATCCAATGAAGAATTTGATGTTCCAGACATATCGGTTTAACACCCTAACACACCCCCAAGAGTACTTAAAAACTACCCTTAAAACCGAAAGTGTCAATTCTTCATGAAATCGACTTTTTGAACACTGTATTCTCGTCTTGTTTTCCCTAAAATTATTAATTTTGTTCTAGTAGAATATTTATTGTAATTGGTTAATTAATTTTTAATTATTTAAACAAATTTAATTTGTTTAGATAATTTTTTTTCGCAAATTCGTTTGTTCCCTCAACAATTATAACTATTAGTCTAGTGGAATATTTATTAACATTCGTTCATTAACTTTGAATTATTTAAACAAATGGAATTCGTTTAAATTTCGTTTTTCGAAAATTCGATTTTCTACATAAAAATTATTACTATTGGTCTATTGGAATATTTTTTAATAGTTGTCCAGTACTTTTAAATTGTTTAAACAAATTAAATTTATTTAAATAATTTTTTGAGTAAAAATTATTAATATTTCTTTATTGGAAAATTTATCAATATTGCTTGACTAATTTTATTTTTTCGACTATAAAAAATAAAACTTATAATATATTGGTCTAGTGGAATATTTAACAACATTGTTTAATTAATTTTTAATTATTTAATCAAATCCCATTTGCTTTTTTTTTTCTTCAAAAATTCGTTGAACTGGCAGTTTAGTTTCATTAAGTGACATAAATTTGTTTTCAAATATTTTTCAATTGTTGAAACAATAAATTATTATTTATTTTGAACTAATAATACTATTAAAATAATAATTTGTTTACATAATTAAAAAATAATGAACCTATATTGATAAATATTCCACTGAACCCACAGTAATAATTTTTATTTTAAAAATATTCGCAACTAAATTATTTAAACAAATTTAGTTTGTTTAAATAATTAAAAATTAATATACTAATGTCAATAAATATCCAAATATACCAATAGTAATTATTTTTAGGGGGAAAAGGAACTTCAACAAAAAAATTATTTAAACAAATTCCATTTGTTTAATCAATTAAATATTAATAAATCAATGTTAATAACATTGACCAAAAATGTCTCTTTCATATAATATCTACTTTTCGAACACTGTATCTCATCTTTTTTTTCTTAAAATTATTAATTTTTGTCTATTGGAATATTAATTATAATTGGTTAATTAATTTCTTATAATTTAAACAAATCAAATTTGTTTGTATAATTTCTTTTTCGCATATTCGTTTTTTCCCTTAAAAATTATTACTATTAGTCTAGTGGAATATTGATTAACATTGCTTCATTAAAAATTTTTTTAAACAAATGCAATTTGTTTAAATATTTTTTTTATTGAAAATTCTCAATATTTCTTTAGTGAAATATTTATCAATATTTTTAGATTAATTTTATGTTTTCAATTTTTTTAAATAAAAATTATTACTACTGGTCTAGTGGAATATTTAACAACATTGGTTAATTAATTTTTAATTATTTAAACAAATCCCATTTGTGTAAGGAATGTTTTATCTTCTTCAAAATTTCGTTGAACTGGCAGTTTATTTTCATTAGGTTAAATAAATTTATTTTCAAATATTTTGCAATTGTTGAGACAATAAATTATAATTTATTTTCAACTAATAATACTATTCAACTACTAATTTGTTTACACAATTAAAATTTAATGAACCAATATTGATAAATATTCCACTGGAACAATAGTAATAATTTTTAAGGGAAAAAACTAATTTAAAAAGAAAATTATCTAAAAAGATTCCATTTGTTTAAACAATGCAAAATTAATTAACCAATGTTATTAAATATTCCGCTATACTAACAGCAATGCTTTTAAGAGTAAAAACAATTTCAAAATAAAAAAATTAAACAAATTCCATTTATTTAAATAATTTAAAAAATTGTAGGCCCTACAAAAAGAAGCGTTTTTAGCCACCCTATTCCTACACCTATCCAATAATAAAAAGTCGACTTAAATCTTTGATAGAAAAAAAAAAAAAAAAAAAACGGATAAGACGATCGTGGCACAATCATTCAAGTACAATCTGTACAAATATGTACTAAAGTGAGAACTTCTTATCTCATGTGTAGTAAATACTCTCTGCTTGTCAATATTGAAATATCTTATCGTAAAAATGTGCCGGCATATACCAAACATCGAGTATTGTGTAATGTCCAAGAACTTTTCTTGAATCGGCGGCTTTGTTAAAAAAAATTATGATTGATGACTGGATTTTAAGATTTTTTAATAATGATTACTTATCTGTATTATTTTGCAAGCTATTTAAAATCATGAAAATCAAACAAATAATATTTCTAAAAAAGATTGTTGTAAAATTCTGGTTTATGCGAAATTCGTTGCATTGGCCAATGTTTCTTTTGTCCTAGTTTTCATATCAGCTAGTTTATTTTTTTACGATTAATAATAATTTGTAAAAAGTGTCTCTTCGAGGCTTAAAAATTCCATAATTTGGTAGGAAATTTCATTATTTTGTAAAAAAATTAAAGTTTTTGGAAGAAAATCAAACTCGTTTAAAAATCCCTTTTTTAATTGAAAATTAATTTTCTATAATAAAGATATAACTAATCAATTTTGGTTTGAAAATGGTATATTTTTGTTTTGAAAATTCAACTATTTGTTTTAAAATTTATGTATTTTTTGGAAATTATTTTTTTTTAGGAAAAAATTTATCTTCTTGGTTGGAAATTCAACTATTCTGTTGCAAAATGAATTATTTATAAGAATTAAATTTAGTAATTATTTTTATTTTAAAAAACTTCGAAACGAAATTATTTAAACAAATTCCATTTGTTTAAATAATTGAATGTTTATAAATAATGTTTAATGTTTATAAGTCTATAAAAGTCTAATGTTTATAAATATTCCACTAGACCAACAGTAATAATTTTTAGGGGAAAAACAAATTTAAAAAAAGTTTAAACAAATTCCATTTGTTTAAAGAAACAAAAATTAATGAGCCAATGTTATGTAATATTCCGCTATACTAAAAAACTAAAATATACCCTTAAAGCCAAAAATGTCCATTCTTCATGATATCGAATTTTAGAACACTGTATGCTCGTCTTTTTTCACTTAAAATTATTAATTTTGGTCTAGTGGTATATTTACTATAATTGGTTAATTCGTTTTAAATTATTTAAACAAATTTAATTTGTTTAAATAATGTTTTGTCTCGAAAATTCGTTCTTTCCTTTAAAAATTATTACTATTATTATAGGGGAATATTTATTAACATTGGTTAGTCCTTTAATTTTCAATTTTATAAATAAATGAAATTTGTTTAAGCAAATGGAATAATATTCTTTTTCATACTTCAAGATTAATGCACCAATATTGATAAATATTCCACTGGATCCACAGTATTAAGTTTTTTTAAAAATTCGAAATGAGATTATTTAAACAAATTCCATTTGTTTAAATAATTTAAAGTTAATGAACTAATCTTAATAGATATTTCACTAGACTACACCAATAGTAATAATTTGTAGGAAAAAAAACTAATTTAAAAAAATTCATCTTTAAAAATTTTTAATTAAAAAATTTTTTTAAATTAAGGAACCAATGTTATTAAATATTCCGCTATACTGAAAAACTAAAATCTACTTTTCGAACACTGTTTGCTCGTCTTTTTCCATAAAATTATTAATTTTGGTCTAGTGGAATACTTATTATAATTGCTTAATTAATTTTAAATTATTTAAACAAATGTAATTTGTTTAAATATTTTTTTTCGAAAATTTGTTTTTTCCATTACAAATTATGACTATTAGTCTAGTGGAATATTTATTAACATTTTTTCCTTCATTTTGAATTGTTTAAACAAATGGAATATGTTTAAATTTTTTTTCAAATATTCGTTTTTTTCCCTTCAAAATTATCACTATTAGTCTAGTGGAATATTTATTAACATTGGTGCATTAATTTTGAATTTTATAAACAAATGGAATTTATTTCAAATTTTTTATTCGAAAATTCGTTTATTTCCTTAAAAATTTCAAATTGTATATTGTCTAGTCTAATGGAATATTTGTTAATATTATTCCATTAATTTTCAATTGTATAAACAAATGACATTCGTTTAAACAAATGGAATAATATTTTTATTCATAATTTAAGATTAATGGACCAATACTGATAAATATTCCACTGGATTCACAGTAATAAGATTTTTTTAAATTCGAAATGAGATTATTTAAACAAATTCCATTTGTTTACAGAATTGAAAGTTAATGAACTAATCTTAATAAATATTTCACTAGACTACACCAATAGTAATAATTGGTAGGAAAAAAACTAATTAAATAAAATTCATCTTTAAAAATTTTTTATTTAAAAATTTAAAAAAATTAAGGAACGAATGTTATTAAATATTCCGCTATACTAAAAAACAAAAATCTCCTTTTCGAACACTGCATGCTCGTCTTTTTTTTACCTAAAATTATTAATTTTGGTCTAGTGGAATATTTATTATAATTGGTTAATTCGTTTTTAATTATTTAAACGAATTTAATTTGTTTAAATAACTTTTTTTCTCGAAAATTCGTTTTTTGCCTTATAAATTATGTCTATTAGTCTAGTAGAATATTTTTTAACATTGGTTCATTCATTTTGAATTGTTTAAACAAATGGAATTTGTTTAAATTTTTTTCTCGAAAATTCGTTTTTTCCTTTCAAAATTATTACGATTAGTCTAATGGAATATTTATTAACATTGGTGTATTAATTTTGAATTGTATAAACAAATGGAATTTGTTTCAAATTTTCTATTCGAAAATTCGTTTATTTCCTTAAAAATTTCAAATTGTATAGTTTCTAGTCTAATGGAATATTTTTTAATATAAGTCCATTAATTTTCAATTGTATAAATAAATGAAATTTGTTTAAACAAATGGAATAATATTTTTTTTCATACTTCAAGATTAATGGACCAATATTGATAAATATTCCACTGGATCCACAGTAACAAGTTTTTTAAAAATTCGAAATGAGATTATTTAAACAAATTCCATTTGTTTAAATAATTGAAAGTTAATGATATAATCTTAATAAATATTTCACTAGACTACATCAATAGTAATAATTTGTATGGAAAAAACTAATTAAAAAAATTCATCTTTAAAAACTTTAAATTTACAAAAATTAAGGAACCAATGTTATTAAATATTCCGCTATACTAAAAAACTAAAATCTACTTTTCGAACACTGTGTGCTCGTCTTTTTTTACCTAAAATTATTAATTTCGGTCTAGTGTAATATTTATTATGATTGCTTAATTAATTTTAAATTATTAAAACAAATGTAATTTGTTTAAAAAATTCTTTTTCGAAAATTCGTTTTTTCCTTTACAAATTATGACTATTAGTCTAGTGGAATATTTATTAACATTGGTGCATTAATTTTGAATTGTATAAACAAATGGAATTTGTTTAAATTTTTTTTTCGAAAATTCGTTTTTTCCTTTAAAAATTATTAGTATTAATCTAGTGGAATATTTATTAACATTGGTACACCTTTTTTGAATTGTATAAACAAATGGAATTTGTTTCATATTTTTTATTCAAAAACTCTTGTTTGTCCTTAAAAATTATTACTATTGGTCTAATGGAATATTTCTTAACATTAGTCTATTCATTCTAAATTGTTTAAAAGAATGGAAAATTTATCTGCTTGGTTGGAAATTAAACTATTTTGTTGAAAAATGAACTATTGACAAAAATTAAATTTTTTTATTTGAAAATTGATCTCTTTTGGTAGACATTTTATCTTTTTTTGGTTAAAAATTCAACTGTTCGGTTAGAAAATTAATCCGTTTCGGTTAAAAATGAACTTTTTTGTTGATAATTTAAATTTGCTCGTTAAAAACTCATTAAAAAAATTAACTTAATTTTTTTGATTAAAAATGGACGTCCTTTTTTGTATGTTTGGTTTTTTAGTGAAAGATAAATTTCTTTTGATGAAAAATGTAATGGTTCGGTGGAAAACTGCAATTTTTTAGTTGAGATATCATATTTATATTTTTAATTCAATTTTTTTTTGGGTAAATTCAATTGTTTATATTTTAAATAAAAATATTTTTTTTATTAAAATAACAAATATAACATTTTTTATTCGATTTTTTTGTTTGAAATTTAAACTTATTTGACAAAGATCTAATCACTTGGTGGAAGAATCATAATTTTAGTAAGAATTTCCCTTTTTTGTTTAAAGTTATTATTTTTTTAAATAGAAATTTACCTGTTCCATTTCCATTACACTCATTCCTTCTTTATTTTAATAACAATTTTTTAATGAAAAATTTATATTTTTTAATAGAAAATACAACAATTTATTTTAGTTGAGGATTGAAGTATTTTTTTGAAAATTCGTTTTTTTTCGTTAAATTCAATTTTTTCATTAAAATGAAAATTCTTTTGTTATAATAGCAACTATAAAATTTTTTGTTTACAAAACTTTTTTTCAAAAATTATAACTTCACCATTCATATTTTATAGTAAAAAATTAATCTTATTCTTGATTAAAAATTTATCTATTTTAATTAAAATTGAATTATTTATTATTTTTATTTATTTGTCTTTTGTGGTCAGCTTGTTCTTTTGGTTGCATTGAACTGTTTAATATCTAAAATAAAAATCTTTTCTTCGATAAATATCAAATTCAAAAGTAATAAATATGTATGCCGAAATTGTGTAAATAATAAAGATTAATACAAGTAATTTTTTATTTATACTTTTTTAAACTTGAAATTTAATTTCTGAAAATTTGAATCGTAAATAATCTTTTATACTTATTTTAGAAAAAATGAAAATACATGTAAATGTTATTTTAAAAATTAAGTTTAGATACTCATTCCACAAGATTAAATTTTTTTTTAAATTTATATGTAATTTAATTCAAAAATAAACTTTTATCAAAAATATAATTCAAGCTTAATTTAATTTAATATTGTGAAATAAATTAATCATTACATAATCGACTGATCGATTCGCAACAAAAAAGCCTGAAAGAATTAATTTTATTGGAACATTTAAATAATTTTTATTTATACATATTTTTTAAACTTGGAATTCAATTTCTGAAACTTTAAATTATTAATAAACTTTCATTTATGTTACTTAATTGTCAATAATTAAAATTCAATCCTTATGTAATTAATGTTGTAAAAAAATTAAAGTCAATAATTGATTGACCAACTTAAAAAATAGAAACCAAAAACACTTATTTTCATTAAAACGTTCAAATATTTTTTTAAACAATTATTTTCCTCAATACTTGAATCATTAATAATTTTTCAAACGAATTTCATATGAAAAAAGTATATGTGAAATAAATGATTAATTAATTTTACTTATCAGGAGAAATTAAAATTCAATCATTATGTAATTTATTATTGTTAAAAAAAGAAAAACAGCTCATAATTAATAAATCTGTTCATAATATAAAAAACATTAAACTATAATTTTCATTCAATTATTCAAATAATGTTAATAATTATAAATAATATCCTATTGTAATTTGAAAAAAAGATAAAATTTTTATAAAAAGAAAAAAATCGTATTTTAGATAAAAAATAAAAAAGAAGAAAGCAAAATGAGATTTTTCTTTCCCCTTTTTTATTTTTTGTCCAAAAAAAGAATTTTCAGGATTTTAGAATTTTCAAGAATTCGTTGAATTGTAAACAAAAAAGAATTAATTTTCACTAAAACATATAAATGGTTAATTAATTCAAAACATAAATAGTTAAATTTTGAGTTAATAAAATTAATTTTCAACAAAATATGAATTTTAACAAAATTGAATAATTAAATTTTTATTCAAAAAATGAATGTTCAAGCAAAGAAATGAATTTTGAACTAAAATTATTGAGTATTCAACTAGAATAATAGTTGCATTTTCAGTTTATAATAAAAAATATATTTTTAACCGAAAAAGAAACAAATTTTCAACAAAATAGTTACATTTTTAGCAAAACATTCCTTTTCATCCAAACAAAGAAAAAGGTTTCAGTCAAGCAGATGATATTTTTACCAATATAATGAATGTTTAATTCAAATAATGAATTATTAACCAAAAAATTAATTTTCTACAAAAGAGCTTAACTTTTGACCAAGTAATTTTACTTGTTAAATTCTCAGCTGAAAAAATATGTTTTTTTAAAAAGAAAATTAACCTGCAAAGAAGAAGATAATTTTCTAAAAAAATTGATTTTTTTAAAAATATGTGGATTCTCAAAAAAATATATGAACTTAAATTTTCAATTCACAAAGACAAATTTTTATTCAAATTATTAAATTTTGAACAAGAAAAGATCAATTTTCAACCAAAAATAGACATTAAAATTTTCAGTTGAAGGAATTAAGTTTCAACCAAACTGAAATAAAATTTTGACAAAATGATGCTTTTGATTTAAAAGTTCCAATTTCAAATTAGGAGTTTTTATTCTAAAAGTAATATAATAATAAACTGCAATTTTAATTATTAATATCAAAAAGATTAATTTTACTGTGCAAATTCTATTTCTGTAAAATATATTTAATGAGTTTTGGAGAGAAATAAGGAATTAAAAATTAATCTAAATAAATTATTAACATAATTCAGTATTTAAGAAAATATTGTTTATAAGAATTTCGCGATGTTTTGGGGTAATTAAAAAAATATTTTTAATTCATTTAAGAAATCACATGCTTATTGCTGTCACAAATTTCTAAGAAATTTGTAATTTGTGATTTTTCTTCGTTTAAAAATGTTTTTGATGTTTTAAAATAATTATCTTAATTCAATCTTTAAAATTATATTTCAATATGTTTCAAGTTTTCATGGAATGACTTCAAAAGATTATTAATCCAAATTTGATTTCGAAATTATGTGCGAATATATTTTTCTTTTTCTTGGAATAGTTTCAAATGTTATAAATAACTCAAATTTTCTGACTTGAGTAATAACTTGAGTAATTATCTTATTTATTATTTTAAAATAATAAAATAAGAATCTTTCCAGATTTTATTAAATAGAAGGAAGAAAAGGTACATATTCCTGAAAAATTATTATTTAAAGTATTAATTCAATTTAAAAAGGAATAAATGGGGTTCAGGTAAAGATATAACTTTGTTTATAATATAGGATCCTTGAAAGGTGCCGTTGTCTCCAGCTGCACATTAAATAAAAATAGTACATTGTGTATTA
>JAWWLR010000155.1:3471691-3488672 GCA_035041075.1 Acraspis erinacei
AATTCACCCTTTTTAGTACAATTTTCATTTTTATTTAGAAAAATTGAACTATTTCATAGAAAAATTCACTTCTTATTTGAACTTTTATTTTGGTGTTGAAACACGAACTGAAATCTTTTATGGATGAAAGTTCAATTAAAAAAAAAATGTTTTTTATTAAAAATTCATCTGTTTTAGTATAAGTTTCATATTTCTTCGTAGAACGTTAAAATTAAATTTAAAATTCATATTTTGTTGCAGATAAGTCACATGAAATATTTTTTGGATGAAAACTATTTTTTCTGAAAATTTATCTTTTTTATTTAAAAGTTCATCTTTTCATATAAATTTTGCATCTTTCTTCAATAAAAGTGCAACTGTTTTATTCAGATTCAACTATTTCTTAGAAAATTTGTGTTTTCTTTAAAATCCTTATTTTTGTGTTGAAAATTAAATTCAAATCTTTTTGTAAGAAAATTTAATGCTCTTTTGAAATTTGTCTTTTTGATTTAGAAACTGACTCGTTTTAGTAGAATTTTCATTTCCTCGGATGAAAATTGAACTATATCATAAAAAATTTGCTTTATGTTCAAAATTTATATTTTGGTTTTGAGAAATAAACTGAATAAATTTCAATTATTCAAATAAATTTCATTTGTTTAAATAGTGTCTTTTTCCTAAAAAAACAGCTTTTTTTTTAACAAAAGCAAAATTAAGATCATCCTTTTTTATATTTTATAAGTTTTGATACTTGTAAGTTTTTTTAGCAAACCCTTATTTGTTTAAATATTATTTTTCTAATCACTTTTTAATTAAAATAATAATTTGGGTCATAAAATGCCAACATAACTCAAAGTTGTTAAAATAATATATTAATCAAATATATTATTTTAAATTAAAAAACCAACTTGCGGCGAAAATGAGTAACATAATCCTAAATTGTTTAAAGATTCTAAATCATTTTCGAATTAAAATTATTTTGATATAAAAATACTAAATTTTGATGCAATTTTCTTAATGTTCAAGTTTTTAAATTTTATTATTAAAAACAATAATCATTGGGCTTAAATCTAATAATTTTTGTTTAAAAATATCAGTTTTTGGTCAAACAAACGTAACCCAAAAATGAAACAAGTTAACAAATTATTAACCTATATAATGTATTGATTTTGGCTTATAAATACGACTTTTCCGGTAAAAATGCTATCAAAGCAAAAAGAACTTAAATTTTTGAAAAAATGTTTATTCGTTTAAATCTAATAATATTTTTTTTCAAAATATCCCTTTCGGGTAAAAACGCATAACCTAAAATTGTTGAAAACTCAGAACTTTTATAATTATTTTTGTTTCAAAATACAAATTTCCAATGAATATAGTTTTTAAAAAATCCGAAAATTTAATTATTTTTTTGTTTCCATTTTCCATTTAATTTGATTAAAATTTTTTTTTAATATATATAAAAAAATCTAATGTGATTCAGATTTCCCCTCTGAGTTTTATGTTTTTTCCATTGATTTTTTGTTGTTGTTGAAAAAATTATTAATTTTATCAAAACTGGGTTTGAAAATTGTCATTAAATTATTTATTTTCATGGTAATTCAAAATTACATAATTAAAAAAATTTTTTAATTAAAAGAAACAAACGATAATATCAATTTTAAGCCAAAGTCTAACGAATTTTTGTTGTTGAGTTTTCTTGTAAAATCGAAAATCCAAATTTTGATCGCACACAAAATAATGAAATATCAAAAATCTTATTTTGCGGCTAAACTATGAGAGATAAAAAAAAGATGAATAGTCAACAATTGTGCAACTAAAAAAGGTCTATAAATTGTGTTTGAACCATTTTGTAATGGAACGCGTGGTTTTTGTTTTAATCGTGAAAAATGAAATAAAAAATAAATTAGTCTGTCTGTCTGCCTCTCTGCCTAATCAAGCCTAAAAAATTTTATCCGGATCCATTTTTCTCACGAGACGCGTGATGGGAATGTGCTCGTTAAAACGGAAGGAGCATTAACGAAAGAGAATTCACATTCACTAAATTTCCGTTGTTTTTTTCCAATTAAGACATTCTAATTGGATGAAATTATATTAGAAGTGTATATAAGGAAAGTAACATTTTGAAACGAAAGGAAAACTTTTTCTGTTTCAAGGAGAAGTGGAGATAATTTGTTACCAATTGAACAACCTCCACAAACATCAACGATTGCCTGAGGCGTCCTTAACTTTAAGGGATATCTCTGCAGTTCGCAAATTTTCTTTTTAATGAGCCAAACTTTTCCTGCGCTACTTGCGACGAGATGGAATTCACTTAAAATTCCCAAACTTCTTCGGCAGCGCCAAGACTAACTTCAGAAATTGTTTCGAACGGAACGCGCACGCGAAATTTAACGACATCCTCGGAATGGTTTGATTAAAAGCCACGGTATTACATCGTGACCTTCCTGGTCGCTCGATTAACCTTGAATTAGTCGAGAATTTGTGGAAGGGGATTGTTAACGTTTGCGATAATGCGGGAAAAACTGGGAATTTTATTCAACGAGAAAAAAACCCGGAAAAAATTGGGAATTTAACTCAGTGACAAGGATTTTTTATTCGATTGTACTCAAATGAATATTAAAATTGTATTAAAATTTTAAGAGACCAAATTTGTTGAATTACGATATGAACAATCAGATAATATAAACAAATCTAAGTTTACTTATATTTTTATTTTTGACTGATTTTTTAATTTGATTATGAAGTTTGATTTTGCAAAATTTGGATTGAAAGGAATAATTTTCTATAGTATAATAAAAAAATTGTAATAAAATTACACTATTTCAAAATTTTACATAAATAATAAATAATAAATACAGGTAATAAATTCAAATTGCCAGAGATTTCACAAAGATTTCAAAGATTTCATAAATTAGCTAAAGAAACATTTTGGAGTAGGGCTCGAATTTATTTCAAAGATTTCACAAAGACCAAAATCTTCTCTCAAAGATTTTACAAAGATTTCAATAATTTAACAAATACTACCAAATATTTCAAAAAATATATTAAATATTTTGGGAAGAATTTTAAAGGATTCACAAAGACTTCACAGAGATTTCACAAAGATTTCAATGATTTGGGTTTTCGAAACATTTTCAAGATTTCACAAATATTTCCACTATTTTGGAAAGATTTTTACAGAATTCAGAAAGATTTCGCAAAGACTTGAAATAGATTTCCAAAATTTAACAAATATTTAATTGATTTCCTAGGTAATTCCAAAAGATTGTTAAAATGTCACAAAGATTTCAAGGATTTCCATAACATTTTAAATGAAACTCACAAAGGCTTCACAAAGAGTTCAATACGTTCCCAAAAATTTTCAAGATTTCAAATATTTCGCAAAGATTTCAGATAGATTTCAAAGATTGAACAAATATTTAATTCATTTCCTAATGATTTTCCAAAGATTAAAAAAATTTGACAAAGGTTTCAATGGTTTCCCAAAGATTTCAGAAAGATTCTAACATCTCACAAAGATTTTAATATATCTCACAAAGATTTTACAAAGATTTCAATAATTTCGCAAAGAATAAAAAAATTCGTAAAAATATTGGAAAGATTTCGCAAAGATTTCAAAGATTGAAGAAATATTTAATTGATTTCTTAACGATTTCCTAAAGATTTGAAAAAATTCACAAAGATTTTAATATAACTCACAAAGACTTTACAAAGATTACAATGATTTCGCAAGAATTTAAAATATTTCACAAAATATTTTTAAAATTTCACAAATATTTCAAAAAAATTTAAATGATTACAAAGATTTCACATAGATTTCAAATATTTCTCAAAGATTTTTATAGAATTCATAAAGATGTCACAAATATTTCACATATATTTCTCAAAGATTTGAATAATATCCTAACGACAGATAGAGATAGATGTCAAAAACTGCACAGTGATTTCAATGATTTCCTAATGATTTCAAAGATTTTACAAAGAGTTCACAAAGATTTCAGATAGATTTAAAAGATTTAACAAAGACTTAATGAATTTCCTAATTAATTCCAAATGATTAAATATTTCACAAAGATTTCAAGGATTTCCCAATGATTTTAATAGAACTCACAAAGATTTCACACAGATTTCAATAATTTCCCAAAGATTTCCAAGATTTCACAAAGATTTCAAATATTTAGCAAAGATTTCCGATAATTTTCAAAGATTAAACAAATATTTAATTCATTTCCTAATGATTCCCCAAAGATTAAAGAAATATCACAAAGATTTCAATGATTTCCCAAAGATTTCAGAAAGATTTCTAGTGTTTCAAAAAGATTTTAATATAACTCATAAGGATTTTAAAAATATTTCAATAATTTCGCAAAGATTTAAAAAATGTCGCCAAAATATTACAAAGATTTTACAAATATTTCAAATATTTTGTAAAGATAGATTTCAAAGATTGAACAAAGATTTTATTGATTTCCTAATGATTTCCCAATCTCAAAATATTTCACAAAGATTTCAATGTTTTCCCAAAGATTTCTAACATTTCGCCAAGATTTTAATATAACTCACAAAGATTTTACCAAGATTTTAATAATTTCGCAAAGATTAAAAAAAGTTCGCAAAAATCTTACAAAGATTTCACAAGGATTTCACATATTTTGCAAAGATAGATTTCAAAGATTATGCAAAGATTTTATTGATTTCCTAATGATCTGCCAAAGACTTCAAAATATTTTACAAACATCTCAATGATTTCCCAAAGATTTCCAATATTTCACAAATATTTTAAATATATTTCGCAAAGATTTCAACGATTTCCTAAAGATTTCAAATATTTTGCAAATATTTCAGATAGATTTGAAAAATTTAACAAAGATTTAATTGATTTCCTAATTAATTCCAAAAGATTTAAAAAATTTCACAAAGATTTCAGTGATTTCCTGAAGATTTCGAAGATTGAAAAGTAATTTCATTGATTTTCTGAAGATTTCTCAAAGATTTCAAAAATTTCACAAAGGTTTTAATGGTTTCGCAAAGATTTTTTGAAATATCTTACAAACACATATATTGTTTCATGGATCAAACAAAAAATTTCATTGCCTTTCTAATGCTTTCCTAAAGATTTCAAAAATTTCAGAAAGTTTTCAAAAAAGATGTCAAATATTTCGCAAAGACTTCAGATATATTTCAAAGATTGAACAAAATTTTATTGATTTCCTAATGATTTCCAAAAGATTTAAAAAATTTCACAACGATTTCAATAATTTCCAACAGATTTTAAAAGAACTCACAAATACTTCACAAAGATTTCAATGATTTCCCAAAGATTTCAATGCTTTTTTCCCAAAGACTTCAGAAAGATTTCATAAAAATTTCTAATATTTCACAAAAATTTTAGTAGAACTCGCAAATATTTCACAAAGACTTAAATAATTGCCTAAATATTTCCAAGATTTCACAAAGATTTCAAATATTTCGCAAAGATTTCAGATAGATTTCACAACGATTTCAATGATTTCCCAAACATTTCCAAGATTTCACAAAGATTGCAAATATTTCACAAATATTTCAGAAAGATTTCAAAGATTGAACAAAGATTTAATTCATTTCCTAATGCTTTCCCAAAGGTTGAAAAAATTTCACAAAGATTCCAATGATTTCCAACAGATTAAAAAATTTCACAAAGATTTTAATGAGTTCTCAAAGATTTCATAAAGATTTCAGAAAAATTTCTAATATTTTACAACGATTTTAATAGCACTCGCAAATATTTCACAAAGATTTCAATGATTTCCCAAAGGTTACAAATATTTCACAAAGATTTCAAATATATTTCACAAAGATTTGTATAGAATTCGCAAAGATTTGACAAAGTTTTCGCAAATATTTCAGATAGATTTCACATATTTTACAAATACTTATATTGTTTCACAAGGATTTCAGATAGATTTCAGAGATTGAACAAAGATTTCATTGGCTTCCTGATGATTTCCCAAATATTATAAAAATTTCACAAAGATTTCAATGATTTCCTAAAGATTTCGAAGATTTCTCAAAGTTTTCAGATAGATTTCAAAGATTGAAAAATAATTTCATTGATTTCCTGAAAATTTCCCAAAAATTTCCCAAAGATTTTGATGATTTCGCAAAGATTTCAGAAAGATTTCAAATATTTCACAAAGATTTAAAAAAATTTTACGAAGATTTCTTAATGATTTGAATGATTTCCCAAAGATTAAAAGATATTCGTAAAGATTTCTGATAGATTTGAAATATTTTACAAACACTTATATTGTTTCATGGATCGAAATAAGATTTCATTGCTTTCCTAATGATTTCCTAAAGATTAAAAAAATTTCATAAGGTTTTCAACAAAGATGTCAAATATCTCACAGACTTCAGATAGATTTCAAAGCTTGAAAAAAAGATTTGTTTGACTTCCTAATGATTTCCCAAAGATTAAAAAAATTTCACAAAGATTTCAATGATTTCCTAAAGATATCCCAAAGATTTCAAAGATTTCAAAAAGATTAAAAATATTTCACAAAGATTTTTATAGAATTCTGAAAGATATTACAAAGATATAAAAGATTTCTCAAGGATTGATAAATGTAGACGAAGAGTTCACAAATATTTCAATGACTTCAAATATTTTGCAAAGCTTTTTATAGAATTCACAACGATTTTACAAAGAATTCAAAATGATTTCAAGAAGACTTCACAAAGATTTTACAAAGATTTTATAAAGATTTCAATGATTTCAGAAAGATTTTGGATAGATTTAAAAGATTTCATAAAGACTTCTATTATTTTACAAAGGGTTCAGATTACTTTCAAATGTTAAACAAATATTTCCTAATTATTTCATAAAAATTTCAAATTTTTCGCAAAGATTTCAGATAGATTTCGAAGCTTTCACAAATATTTCATATAGACTTAAAAGATTTTTTAAATATTACAATGATTTTCCAAATATTTCACAAAGATTGTACAATGATTTCATAAAGATTTCATTGATTTTCCAAAGATTTCAACAACTTCACAAATATTTTTAGAAAATTCAAAAAGATTTCAAAAAGATTTTAAAAGGGTTCTCAAAGGTTTGAATGATTTTCCAATGATTTCAAATATTTTGAAAAGATTTTTATATAATTCCGAAAGATTTTACATAGAATTCAAAATGATTTTACCAAGATTAGACACATTTACGTGAAAATGAAAATCCATTCTATCGTTCTAAGATGCCCCTCAAATTCACTGACCGACAATCTTTAGACCTGGGGTTCGATTCCCAGCGGAGTGCAGGACATTTTTTTTATAGTTAAAATTGAATTTTAATTTATTTGTTTCTATAATAAATTGATTGATTATTCAAAAGTATATGTAAGCTCTTGTATATTTATGAGAATTACTAACTAGCCACAGATGCTCAAATAATACTCAATTCCAGGCTCTCAACTTCTAAAGGATGGTTCATTAATTTTCGTACTTCACGATTGACATTTATGTCCTGACTTTTTTTTACGTTCTGAGTATAATATTTAAGTCCCGCCCAATCTCCACGGGTAATTGGGGTTTTATAAATCAATACCGCCGCAGAATGGCGGATCTGAAATAATTAAGGAGACGACTTTTCAATTTAACTTCGATATTTTAAAAGATATAATTAAGAATCACCACCCGCCTCTCGTCGATATGCAGCCACTAATTGAGCGAGGGTAGACTCGAGGCTTTCTTCTTGATCAAATACTTCTCGATTACCTCAGGCTCAGAAAGAAGCTTGCGAAAAAAACTGGGATTTATATTATTGTAACTGATTTTTGGTTCTAAGGGTGCTGCGGCAAACAGAAGTCTCTCCTTCCGTAAAGTAATCGAGAATGATAAATTGTTCCAAAGGAACCCAAATGGGTTCAAATTGTTCCAAAGGAACCCGAATGGGTTCGAATTGTTTCAAAGGAACCAAAATGGGTTCAAGTTGTTCCAAAGGAACCCAAATAGGTTCAAATTGTTCTAAAGGAAGCCAAATGGGTTCAAATTATTCCAAAGGAACCCAAACGGGTTCAAATTGTTCCAAAGGAACCCGAATGGCTTCGAATTGTTCCAAAGGAACCAAAATAGATTCAAGTTGTTCCAAAGGAACGCAAATAGGTTCAAATTGTTCTAAAGGAAGCCAAAGGGGTTCGAATTATTCCAAAGGAACCCAAATGGGTTCAAATTGTTCCCAATGAGCCGAAATGAGTTCAAATTGTTCCAAATTGTTCCAAAGGAACCCAAATAGGTTCAAATTGTTATAAAGCAAGCCAAATGGGTTCAAATTATTCCAAAGAAACCAAAATGGGTTCAAATTGTTCCAAAGGAGCCTAAATGGGTTCAAATTGGTCCAAAGGAACCCAAATGGTTTCAAATTGTTCCAAAAGATCCCAAATGGGTTAAAATTGTTCCAAGGGAACTCAAATGGGTTGAAATTGTTCCAAATGAGCCGAAATGAGTTCAAATTGTTCCAAATTGTTCCAAAGGAACCCAAATAGGTGCAAATTGTTCTAAAGGAAGCGAAATGGGTTCAAATTATTCCAAAGGAACCCAAATGGGTTCAAATTGTTCCAAAGGAGCCTAAATGGGTTCAAATTGTTCTAAAGGAACCCGAATGGGTTCAAATTGGTCCAAAGGAACCCAAAGGGTTTCAAATTGTTCCAAAAGAGCCTAAATGGGTTAAAATTGTTTCAAGGGAACCCAAATGGGTTAAAATTGCTCCATAGGAACCAAAATGGGTTCGAATTGTTATAAAAGAACCAAAACGGCTGTACATCGATTTAATAGAGCTTGAAAAATTAACAATTTGGTTGAAAATTAAATCATTTGGTTGAACATGCGAACTCAATTTTTTTAACTGTTTGTTTTGTCTTAAATTCGTCTGTTTAGCTGGAAAAATTAACAATTTGTTTAAAATTTTAAATTTTTGTTTGAAGATTTAATTGTATGGTAAAAATGAACTTTTTGGATGAAAATTCAACTATTTGGTAAAAAAATGATTGTATTTTGTTTAAAATGTATCTATGTAGGTAGGCTATTAAGATCGTTTTTACAAATTCATCAATTTTATTAAAGTTTGAGCTATTTTTTTTTAATTTCATTTTTTGTTAAAAATAAATCTACTTATTTAAAAATTTAACTAGTTCAGCTTTTGCTAAACAATTTTCATTTAAAGGTGAAAATTTTACTATGAAATTTTGCAGTTGAAATTCACCTTTTTCGGTTGAAAATTCATCTTTTTGGGGGGAATTCAAGTGTTTTATATTTTAAATAAAAAAATTTGTTAAGTTGAAACATTCTACTACATTTTTTGTCGTAAATTCAAATTCTTCCAAAGGAACCCGAATGGGTTCAAATTGTTCCAAACGAACCCAAATGGGTTCAAATTGTTCCAAAGGAACCCAAATAGGTTCAAATTGTTCTAAAGAAAGCCAAATGGTTTCAAATTATTCCAAAGGAACCCAAATGGGTTCAAATTGTTCCAGAGGGGCCCAAATGGGTTCAAATTGTTCCAAACGAACTCAAATGGGTTCAAATTGTTCCAAAGGAACCCAAATAGGTTCAAATTGTTCTAAAGGAAGCCAAATGGGTTCAAATTTTCCAAAGGAGCCTAAATGGGTTAAAATTGTTCCAAAGGAACCCAAATGGGTTCAAATTGTTCCAAAGGAACCCCAATGGGTTTAAATTTGTTTAGTTGAAACATTCTACTACATTTTTTGTTGTGAATTCAACATTTCTGGTTCAAAATGGAATTTCTTGGTTGAAAATTAAAATACCTGATTCAAAATTAATTTTCCAAGTATTTATATTTATCTCTTTGGTTATAAATGTTACTACTTTGTAAAGTTTATTTATTTTTGAAATTAAATTTTAACTATAACATTTTTGGTGTAAAATTGAGAATTTTAATTGAAAATTGATCTTTTGCGTTTGGAAACTCAAATGTTAAAATTTTTTGTGAAAATTAATCTGCTTGGTAGAAAATTGATCATTTTTTAACATTCTTTTTTTGAAATTCAAAACTAGTTTTTTTAAACTGAGAATTGGGCTATTTGGTCTGTGTTACAAATTTGTTGGGTTGAAAATTTTTCCTTTTCGTAAAAAATTATCTTCTTGGTTGAAAATTAACCATTTGGCTTAAAGTTCATTTGTTTGAGTTGAGACTTCACTTGGGTTTTAACTCGGTTTTTAACTTAAAACTTAAGTATCTAGTTTTTTAAAAAATCGAATTTTTTCATTTGAAGATTCTAGCATTTGTTTGAAACTTATATATTATGTTATAAATTTGTTTTTTTTATCAAAAAATATTTTCTGAGTTGAAAATTCATGTTTTTAGGTGAAAATTCCACTGCATTATAAATTCACCAGTTTTAGTTCATGATTTAACTTTCTGAAAATTGGTCTTTTTTGGTTTAATTGAACGGTTTTGGATTTAAAATTAAATTTGGATTACTTTCTTAAAAAATGCTTTGTTTTGTTCCAAATTTCGAAATTTTAGATAACCGAAATTCGAAAATTAGCCTGGAAGAGTCTTTGCGGAATTAAATCATCTGGTTGGCCCAAAATTACCTCAGGCTCAATCTTTAAGCGAGTTTTCTTTAACCTCTTATTTTGTATTTGCTCACCTCTTTAAAGAAATTAGCGATGCATTCAAAATAAAATTTCATCATGCGTGGTCAATTTTATTTTTATAGTTGTTAAAACTCTTTTTATTCTTTACTCAAAGGAACAGAAACGAATGATATAATAACCGGTTTCGAAATTGACATTAACACTGCCTCTAGATTGAGTATCGGTTCTAGCGCTTTTTTATCAGCTCTGATAAAATCGAATCAATTCTTCCCCAAGCGTCCTACTCGCATCCATTTCGATTTTGGGAATTTACGTAGGAAGTATTCACGATTTTACTCACCGTTTCGACGAATTCCAGTAAAACGAGTTTCCAAGCATTTTTTTAATACTCTCTCTTCTTGCTTCCCCAGCTAATACTTCCCTTCCCCAGACACAATTTCTCCCCTTATTCTCTTACTTGCTCTCACTTCCCCTACTTCCCTCTAATCAGTACCTATCACTCTCCCTGCTTACCTTAATCTCACCCCCACCTCATTTCCCTTAACCCAACCTATTAATTTCTTCTCACTTCCCCTACTTTCCTTTACCACCACCTATCATTTTTTCTCACTTCCTCTAATTTACCACTCCCTTTTCTCCTCGCTTCCCCTACTCATTCTTCTTTAATTTCCTAACTTTTCCCCTACTTCCACACCCCTCATTTACTCTCGCTTCTTCGAATTGCCCTCCCTTGATTTACTCTCACTTCCTATACTTCCCCACATTGCATTTACTCTTGCTTCCCCTACCTCGACCTTTCCTCATTTGCACTCACTTCCTTTACTTCCTGTCTTCTTGTCCCTTCATCGATCCTTACTTCCCCTCATTAAAGTTCCTCTCATTTCTAATAATTAGCACACTTCCATTCCCCTCATTTCTCCTCATTCTCCTTTTTCCCCTTTTACCCCTTTCCTTATTTTTTTTTACTTCTCCTGATTTCGCTTTTCGCATTAACACTCACTTCCCCTACATCCTCACCCCAATTGTGGTTGCTTCTATCTACCCATCCTTTGTTGTAAATATTTTTATAAAAAAATGCAATTAAAGGAAGTAGTCTAATGCTTAATATTATATAAAAATGTGTATAAATTTGAATAAAAATTTATTACTTAGGTACTAATATTATATTAATCAAAACATTAATATTAGTACGATAATCACCTTTTTCCAGAAATTTGGAATATTTGCCATTTCAAAGAGTAAATTTATCAATCTACCAAATAGTAGAATTTTTAACAAAAAATGAAATAGTTCAATTTTCAAAAAAATGAGCAGTTTTCAAACAATAACATTAAGTATTTAATAGAAAACAAATTTTCAACAAAATAAATAAATTTGCAACTAAATATTTAAATTTATAACTAAAAAGGGTAATCTTTCTACTAAAAGAAAACGAATTTTCAAGAAAATTATTAAATTTTGGATTAACCCAATTTAATTTTTAAGCAAAAAAATTTGTTCAATAGAATAGTTGAATTTTCAGCTATAGAGATAAATTTTCTACCAAAGTAATAAATCTAAGTTCGAACTAAGAAAGGTAAATTTGCTACTAAAAAAACGAAATTTCAAAAATATAGTTAAATTTATAACGAAGCAAATTAACTTTCAACCAAAAATGGAATAATTAAATTTTATTTAAAAAAAATTAATTTTTAAGCAAAAGAAGCGAATTTTTCCAAAGAATAGTTGATTTTTCAGCCATACCGATTTATTTTCAACTAAAGTAATAAATCTTTAACAAAAAATATTGTTTCTTATCAAAGTAGTATGGATTTGAACAAAAAAAAGGTTAATTTTCAACGAAAAATTGAATAGTTGATATTCCAGAGAAAAATATTTTAATATTAAATTAAAAAACAATTAATTTTAAACCAAGAAAACAAATATTGAATAAAATACTCATTTTTAAATTAAAAAATTATTTTAAAAAAAATGCAATAAAATACTTAAATTTTCATCGAAAGAAATGAATTTACAATATAAAAAAAATTTTAGTCAAAAATAAAATAGTTCGATTTTCAGTTATAGGAATAATTTGGAACCGAAAAAAAGGAGTTTGGGACAAATTCCTTAAATTTTCAACCAAAAGATATTTTTTAAAACAATAATTTTTTTAAAGTTTCTTTCTTTTTTTCTTTTCTTTTTCTCTACTTGTAAAATATAAATTTGTCTGAATAAGGATTCATCATGTTAGTAAAAAATTCAACTATTTGGTCGCAAATTTTATTTTTGGTTGAAAATTCAAATACTTTAGTCAAAAATTGAAGAATTTGGTTAAATCCATCTTTTTTTAGTGTTTTTTTTTCTTCTGATTTTTTTTTTCGTCTTGTGAAATATATATTTCTTATGTTTGAATATTAATCATGTGAGGTCAGAATTCAACTATTTGGTCGTAAATTGAATTTAGTTGAAAATTCAACTACTTTTGTTCAAAATTCAACTATTTTTTTTAAAGCCAGCTTTTTTAGTGGGTTTTCCCTTTTCTTTAGTTTTCTTGTTTTCTCTACTAGTAAAGAATAAATTTTTTGTAATTTCCAAATTTTTTTGGTTGAAGATTCATCATGTTAGTCACAAATCCAACTGTTTGGTGGCAAATTTACTTTTGGTTGTAAATTCAATTCCTTTTTAGAAAAAAATTAAACTATTTTGTTATAGCCACCTTTTTACGGTTTTACCCCCTTCTATTTTCTTTTCTTTCATTTTATTTTTTTTCTACAAGTAAAATATAATTTTTTCGTTTTAGATTCATCAGGTTAGTTTAAAATTCAACCCTTTGGTCATACATTTACTTTTAATTGAAAATTGAACTAGTTTAGTAAAAAATAAAACCATTTGGTTAAAAACTGTTTTTATTTGGTTTGGTTAAAACAACAATTTGGTTTGATTTTTAAATCTGAAAATACAGTTATTCCATTTGTGGTTGATAGCTTTTTCTATATAAATTCAAAATGGATGTATCTTATTAAAACTTCGTTTTTTCTGTTAAAAATATTTTTAGCTGAAAATTTAATTACTCCATTCTTGGTTGTAAAATTTTCTTTTTTAGTTGAAAATGCAATTATTTATTTGAAAGTTCAATTATTTATTAGAAAATTCAAGTATTTAGTTGAAAATTTGTATGTATCTTATTAAACATGTGTTTTTCTATTAAATATATTTTTAGCTGAAAATTTAATTACTCCATTCTTGGTTGAAAATTTTATTTTTTAGTTAAAAATTCAGTTATTTATTTGAAAGTGCAATTATTTATTTGAAAATTCAATTGATTAGTTGAAAATTTATGTATCTTATTAAACATTCGTTTTTCTTTAAATATAGTTTTTAGCTGAAAATTTAATTACTCTATTCTTTGTTGTAAAATTTCCCTTTTTAGTTGAAAATTCAATTATTTAATTGAAAATTTAATTATTTATTTCAAAATGCATTTTTTTAATTGAAACCCGACCTTTAGTGAAAAACTGTTATTTTTTTTTAACTTAATTTTTTAAATATGAAAATGTAGTTATTCCATTTTTGGTTGATAATTTTTTTTAAGTTGAAAATTTATTTATCTTATTAAAAATTCATTTTTCTATTAAATAAATTTTTTAGCTGAAAATTTAATTACTCCATTGTTGATTGTACCATTTTCTTTCTTTGCTGAAATTTAAGTTATTTTTTTGAAAGTTCAATTATTTATTTGAAACTTCAATATTTAGTTGAAAATGTATGTATCTTATTAAAAATTCGTGTTCCTATAAAATATATTTTTTAGATCAAAATTTAATTACGCCATTCTTGGTTGTAAAATTTTATTTTTTGGTAGGAAATTCAATTATTTAATTTGAAAGTTCAATTATTTATTTGAAAATTCAATTATTTAGTTAAAATTTTATTTCTCTTATTAAAAATTTGTTTTTCTATTAAATATATTTTTGCGCTAAAAATTTAATTACTCCATTCCTGTGTTGCAAAATTTCCCTTTTTAGTTGAAAATGCAATTATTTACTTGAAAATTCAATTATTAATTTGAAACTGCATATATTTTATTGAAATGCCGCCTTTAATGAAAAACTGTTATTTTTTTAAACTTAATTTTTTAAATATGAAAATGTATTTATTCCATTTTTTGTTGATAAATTTTTTTATAAGTGGAAAATTTATGTATGTTATTAAAAATTCGTTTTTCTATTACATATATTTTTAAGCTGAAACTTAAATTACTGCATTCTTGTTTGTCAAATTTCACTTTTTAGTTGAAAATTCAATTATTTACTTGAAAATTCTATTATTTATTTAAAAATTCATTTATTTTATTGAAAACCCACCTTTACTGAAAAACGGATATTTTTTTTAACTTAAGTTTTTAAATCTGAAAATGTAGTTATTCTATTTTTGGGTGATAATTTTTTTTAAGTTGAAAATTTATGTATCTTATTAAAAATTCGTTTTTCTATTACATATTTTTTTTCGCTGAAAATTTAATTACTCCATTCTTGATTGTAACATTTTCATTCTTTGCTGAAAATTCAGTTATTTATTTGAAAGTTGAATTATTTATTTTAAAATTAAATTTTTGAGTTGAAACTCTACGTATCTTATTAACAATTCGTTTTCCTATTACATATATTTTTTAGCTGAAAATTTAATTGCTCCATTCTTCATTGTAAAATTTTCTTTCTTTGCTGAAAATTATGTTATTTATTTGAAAGTTCAATTATTTATATGAAAATTCAATTATTAAGTTGAAAAATTATGTATCTTATTACCAATTAATTTTTTTATTAAATATATTTTTGTCTGAAAATTTAATTACTCCATTCCTGGTTGTAGAACTTTCTTTTTTAGTTGAAAATTTAATTATTTACTTCAAAATCCAATTATTTATTTGAAACTGCATGCATTTCATTGAAATCCCACCTTTAATGAAAAACTGTTATTTTTTTTAACTTATTTTTTTTAATCTGAAAATGTAGTTATTCCATTCTTGATTGACAATTTTTTTAAGTTGAAAATTTATGTATCTTATTAAAAATTCGTTTTTGTATTAAATATAATTTTAAGCTGAAAATTTAATTACTCCATTCTTAGTTGTACAATTTTATTTTTTATTTCAAAATTCAATTATTTGCTTGAAAGATCAATTATTTATTTCAAACTGCATGTATTTTATTGAAATGCCGCCTTTGGTGGAAAAATGTTGTTTTTTTTTCAACTTAATTTTTTAAATCTGAAAATGTAGTTATTGCATTTTTGGTTAATACTGTTTTTTATAAGTAGATAATTGATGTAGCTTATTAAAAATTCGTTTTTCTATTAAATATATTTTCCCCGAAAATTTAATTATTTCATTCTTGGCTGTAAAATTTTCTTTTTTATTTGAAAATTCAGTTATTTATTTGAAAGTTCAATTATTTATTGAACATTCAATTATTTAGTTGAAAAATTATGTATCTTATTAAAAATTCAATTTTTTATTAAAAAATATTTTTTGTCTGAAAATTTTTAATACTACATTCTTGGTTGTAAAATTTTCTTTTTTAGTTGAAAATTCAATTATTTATTTGAAAGATCAATTATTTTTTTGAAAATTTAATTATTTAGTTGAAAATTTATGTATCTTATTAAAAATTCGTTTTCCTATTAAATATATTCTTTAGCTGAAAATTCAATTACTCCATTCTTGATTGTAAAATTTCTTTCTTTGCTGAAAATTCAGTTATTTATTTGAAAGTTCAATTATTTATTTGAAAATTCAATTATTTAGTTGAAAAATTATTGATCTTATAAGAAGTTCGTTTTCCTATTAAATATATTTTTTAGCTGAAAATTTAATTACTCCATTCTTAGTTGTAAAATTTTATTTTTTAGTTGAAAATTCAATTATTTATTTGAAACTGCATTTATTTTATTGAACTTCCGCCTTTGATGAAAAACTGTTATTTTTTTAAACTTAATTTTTTAAATCTGAAAATGTAGTTATTCCATTTATGATTGATAATTTTCTTTTTTAATAGAAAATTCAAATATTTACTTGAAAATTCAATTATTTATTTGAAAATTCATGTACTTTCCTGAAATTCCGCCTTGAGTGAAAAACTAATCATCTTTGTTACAATGTTTTTTTCTGTTTAAAAATTCACGTATGTGTGAGAAAATTCAATTAATTTATAAAAAATGTTTTTTATTTTTTCTTTTCCTTTTTCTTCGAAGCGTCACGTAATAAGTGGAGACTCGTTTAGTGTAGGTATGGAAATTTCTCTGAAATGAATCGAGTTTTAATGGACTTATTTTATAAAATTGCTGATAAATTATTTCCTGCTTTAGGTGGGAGGACATGAATTAAATTGCTTCGCTGCCACAGAAACAGAATTACAATTTACAAGAA
>JAWWLR010000155.1:3488837-3503761 GCA_035041075.1 Acraspis erinacei
TTACATTTCAGTAAGATAGAAAACGATTTTTCCCCGAACAATGAAACTGAAAATCCTGCTCGAAAACATTCTATTCCTCCCTGTCTACCTCAATCCTGACGTATCAATTTTTTTTATTTTCCCAGCGAATGATAAAAGCAAGACAAATAGTTTCATTTTTTTTCAACAGACATTGTATTTTTTTCGGGTTTTATATTTAGATGGAGAGGTTAATTTTTGCAGCAGCGTCCTTGCACATATTAAATTTCACGTTAAGCCGTGTTGAAGCATCTGAGTGATGTACGATATTTTACTCAAAATCAGTATGTTATGAGACAATAAAACTATATATATTACATTATATCAAAAAATACTTGCATAACGTTTTTTGTATGTTTTTATTGAATATTATTACATTATTTAATTATTTTTATTGTTTGTTCTAAGCATAAAAAAATCAAATTTTGATTTAAGTCTTGGGCAACAATTTGATAATTATTTGATATCTGAATCTATAAATCGAAATTCTAGCAGTGAATACGAAATTTTAAGAATTTGTTTAATTATTTTAATAATAATAATTAAAAAAAGCCGAATAGCAATCCTGGAATAAAGGGCTATCGTGTCAGCTCATATGCGACGATAATAACGTTGATGTATTATTTTTAATTTTTAAAATAATATAAGAATATAAAAATATTATTTCAATGACTTTTAAGAATACTAATTACTATTCAACTACTTAACTTTGAAGTTAATAATGAATTTATGTAATTTAATTAAATTAAATAAAACATTAATTTCATTGAAAGATTAAAATAATTTTTGCTTTACGCTTTTTTGAATGTAAACTTTCGTATTTGAAAATATGATTTATTACTAACATTTTAAACTAATCATAAAGAATTAAAATATATGTATCCTATTATTTAGAAGAGTTAATTTAGATACTCACTTCACAACGTCACAAGCATTTAAAACAATTATTTAATTCGAAAAGAGGTATTCGAAATATTTATGAACTATAATTATACAAAATTTTATCAAATACTATATATTTTATTTAAACTCTAATTTTTTGAATATTTAATTTCATAATAACCTTTTACACTAATGACAGAAACAATTAAAACACATGTGCCATACAATTTTCAAAAGTTAATTTAGATACTCATTTCACAACATCACTAACACTTAAAGCAATTATATAATTGGAATAGAAGTATTCTAAAAATATAAATAAACTTTAATTATACAAAATTTTAGCAAATACTAAACTGCAGAAACTTAAAGCAAATAAGCAATTTATGTTACTTAATTGAGAAAATTTTAAACTCAATCCTGAATTCATGTAATATTTTGAAAAAGTCTAATCAGCAATTCATTAATTAACAAGTTCAGCATATAAAAAGCAATTAAGACTTATTTTTATTAAGACATACAAATAATTGTTCCTTATTAGCTATTTTTATTTAAACTCTAATTTTTTAATATTTAATTTCATAATAACCTTTTACACTAATTCCAGAAAAAATTCCAACATATGTGTAATATAATTTTGAAAAGTGAATTCAGATACTCATTTCACAACATCACGAACCCATAAGGAAATTATATAATTGGAATAGAAGTATTATAAAAATATAAATAAACTTTACTTATACAAAATTTTAGCAAATACTAAACTTAAGAAACTTAAAGCAAATAAGCAATTTATGTTATTTAATTGAGAAAATTGAAAATTCAGTCCTGATGTAATGTAATATTTTGAAAAAGTCTAATCACAAAATCATTTCTTAACAAGTTCAGTGTATCAAAATCAATGAAGAATTATTTTTTTGAAAAATTCAAAGAATTGTTACTTATTAGATCATTTTATTTAAACTATAATTTTTTTAATTTCATTTAATAATAACCGTTTACACTAATTCCACGAAAAATAAAAATATATGTGTCATATAATTTTTAAAAGCCAATTCAGATACTCATTTCACAACATCACGAACAGTTAAAGAAATTATATAATTGGAATAGAAGTATTCTAACTATAAATAAACTATAATAATAATTATTATTACTATTATATAATTACTATTATTAATTAATTAGTCCTCTGCCAAAGAAGATTTTAAATTCGAAACAAACATTTGCATTTTTAATTTAAAAAAAATGAAATTGCTAGCAAGGGATGAATTTCCAAACCGGATAGACAAATTTTGAACAAAATTGTCCAGAATAAAAAAAATGTTTAGCAAATTATTATTTACAGGAAAAAAGAATTGCTTAATACAAAATAAAAATGTCCTGTAAATATTTTTAAATTTTTTTATTTATTTGGCTGAAGGTTATATAAATATAATTTTTCTACGATGTTTAAGAAATGTTTTAAAATATTTGTAATCCCTTCAAAATTCAGAAAAATCCTAAATATGTTTGAAATGACCCGAATTATTCTTAAAATTATTTTAAAATCTATTATCTTGAAACCTTTCGAAATGATACTTTTTTTTGCTGAATTTCATATAAATATAATTTTTCTCAAAATTTTCACAAAATTCAAAAAGATTTTCGAAAATTTCGGATGTAAAAACAAAATTTCAACAATAAATTCACGTTTAAATAACGATTTGAATTTATAAAACAAAAGATAGGAATTCTGAACGAAGAAATTAATAGTTAAAATTTCCATAAAAAGATAAATTTTTTAAACGAAAGCGTTAAATCCATAACGACTTTTTAAAGAAATTTATTTTTGAATAAAAATATTAATGTATTTTGTTGAAGTCTTTCTCAGTATAAAACTGTTTTTTTAAAAATCTTTTTAAAATTATTTTTTTTTTTTAATTTTTAAATAAAACTTTTTTAAATCAAAATTTTGTTTTTAATCATTGGAAATTAAAAGAATGTTTAAAAATATTTTCTTAAGACTCAGTTTAAAAATAAGAAAAGTACATTTATATCTAAATTTAGTTTAAAACTTCTTGCAATATTTTTACATTTTCAAATTATTTTTTAACCTTTTCAATAGTCCAAAAAACTTTGTAATAATTTTTGAAATAATTAAAAATTTTCCCAAAATTTTTAGAATCCTGAAAAAGTTTAAAAAAATGTCTTGAAACCTTCAAGATTCTATTTCGATATACTTTGAAAGCTTCAAAGCCTAAAATGCATTTTCTGAAATAAAACCAAATGAAAAATTCTTATTATTTATAAATAAATAAATACGCATAAACTCATTTAATACAGTTCAGGGGTTATGTATACAATCATTCTGTCATTTTTGAAACATTTGGTCAACCAGTTGGAAACAAATATTGTAGCTTTTATTATTAAAGAATTATACAGAATTTTTGGTCGCTGAATCCGCATCCAAAGTCGTAATTCCGAAGTTAGCTCTTGTCTTCTTCGTAAGCACGATATTTCCTAAACATAAAAAAATTGGTTCGTACATTTGTTTGTAAATAGGCGAAAAAATAAAGCTAACTTTGAATTCAGATTCAGCGACTTAAAGTAAGTAAGAATTGACTAGTGTGGTCTCTCGAAACTTTTACTTTTTGTGGGATTTGTGGATTGTGGATTTTACTAAAACGTACAAAAAACTCTTTCAAGGATAGGAAAAAAACAAGAGATAATTTGGCATTATGACTTTGGATGCGGATCCCGCGACTAAAAATACGCAAGAATTGACTAATCCGGTCCGTCAGAAATCTTACTTTTCATGGGGACTGTAAAATGTACGAAAAATCATATTTTTTGTAATAGGAAGAAAAAAACTAACTGCATATTCCGACCTCCAATTTTGATTCAGCGACCCAAAATATATAAGAATTGACCAGTTTGCCGCGTCAGAATTCCTACTTTTTAGTGGGGCTGTGAAATGCACGAAAAAAGTTTTTTAATTACAGGAAGAAAACAGAATTAACTCCGGAATTCGGATCCAGCGGCCCAACAAACTTCAAAATCGATTATTCTAGATCATCGGAACTTTTACTTTTGTGTGACTAGTAAAATGCACGGAAAAATGTTTTTGCGGGTAGAAAGAAAAATATCCAACTAGGAATTCCAATTTCCAAATCTTTATCAGCGACCTGCAATACATAACAATTAACTAGTTTGATCCTTCAAAACTCTGACATTTTTCAGGGCTGTAAAATGTACAAACGAAGTTTTTTGTGGACAGGAATAAGAGAAGAGCTGACTTAGGCATTCCGACTTCGGATTTGATTTCAGCGACCCAAAATACGTTAGAAGTGATTAGTCTGGTACATCGGAACTCTTACTTTTATTTTGGGGCTGTGGAATGAACGAAAAATGTATTTTTTGATTTTAGGCAAAAAAAAGATATAATTTCGGCATTCCAACCACAGAATCGGTTCCAGCGACCCAAAATACGTAAAAATTTATTAGTATAGCACGTCAGAACTCTCACCTTTTTTGTAGGACTCTGAAATGTACAAAAAAAGATGTTCTTGAGAATAGGAAAAAAACCAGAGCTAACTTGGGATTTTGACTTCGGATTCGGATTCAGCGACCAAAAAATACTAAGAATTGACTAGCCTTGTCTTCAGGCTTTCTTTTTTTTGGGGGTGGGCTGTAAAAGTACGAAGAAAATGTTTTTTTTGATAATAGAAAAAAAGCTAGCTACTTCGGATTCGGACTCAGCGACCCAAAATACGTAAAAATTTACAAGTTTGGTCCATCATAACTCTTGATTTTTTTGGGCTGTAAAATGTACAAAATAGTTTTTTTAGGATAGGAGAATACAAGCGCTAACTTCGGCCATACGACATTTGATTCGGACTCAGTGACCCAAAATACTATTAACAATTTGCATTTTAACTTTTAGAAATAAATTTTGAGGATTAAATTTCTTTATTTGGAAATCGCGATTTAAATAATAAAAAAAATAAAGGAATTTAAAATGGCAAAAATGAGGACGAAATTTTCGAAAATCTCGTTCCATCAATTTTGTCAGATAGAATGAACTTACATAGTACCTCTGGATTACTCATCAGTTTTCTGATTATTTTTCCAAATTGAATAACTTGATAGAAACTGTCTTCTTTTTTCTTTTCATAATTCCCCTTTTGTGTTCTTCAACTTTCTTTTTTATTCCACGCAGCAAGTTTGGGATCAACACGACCCCAAGAGAAATACTTTGACTCATGGTATTCCAACCGCAATTTATCAGACGCCACTGATGCCCTACTCCTATTAAAAAAAATGTTAATTTTTTTAACGTCTACGCCACTTGATGGATTGGGGTCGCAATACGATCCAAAACATCCCTTTCTTAATCGCAGGAATATTTAAAATTGCTGTAGAAACAAACAAAAAAGAGAGAAGTCCCTTTTTCTGTCCTTTTTCATTTGTTATTCTAATAATTATTTTCATATCTTGTGTTGTAAAAATGAAATAAAGATTTGAAAGAATTTTTTTAAATTAAAGCTGCAATTTAAATTTTATGAAATTGAAAATAATTGAACAAATCTGAAATATTATTATATTGAAAATATTTAAAGTATAAAAAGCAAGTATAAAATCAAAAATCAAAATATAATATTTCAAAGAATGAAGCAAAACGCAAGTTTTTAATTTGGACCTAAAGTTTCAAACAATTTTTTTCTCGCTTTCTTATTTTTTTAAACCTTTTTAATAAGATGAATAAATAACATTTTTAGGTTTTACCCAATATTTGTTTTCATTTTCATGATCCGTAAGAAATAATATAAAAAATTATTTAAATCTTGAAAATGTCTTTCTTACTTTCCATCTAAGGTTATTTCATTCCGTAAGCTTAATAAAAAAATTTAAAATAGTTTCTTTTCCATAAAAGAAAGCTAAAAATATTGAAGACTTGCCCAGTAGTGAGAATTTTTTTTTAAATTAAAATTTTTTTCGTAATACAGCAAAGCAATTTTAAGTTCTATTATAAATTGATCTAATCATTTAAAAAATTTTCAGACCACCTTAGGTCACAAACATTATGATAAATAGCGCGGTCCAAAATTTTATATTTTTGAACTCTTATGTATTTTATTATTGATTGAAAGTGAAAAGTCTGCTATATCAAACTTTTATTTTATGGCCCGCAATGAACTTTTTGTTGTATTTTAAAAGAAAATTTTTACAGCTTATTTATTGATCCAATAATTCCACCTACTAAACTTAGAAAAGTTAATGCAATTAAATAAAAAAAAATTTAATTTGACCTTTTTTGATTTTTTAACATCTGTTTTTATCTCTTCTGGGAGATAGCCTTTTTCAATTTATTAATATTTCTAAAACATTCACAAAACAGAAAAAATGCGCCATTCGCAACAAAATAGATTATTATTCACAAAACGACTCTTTTTTATTATTTATTATTTGTTCATAACTATGCAGCCATAGGATTAAAAAAAAATGATCAAATAAAAATTTTCTTTTAGAAATGTTCTTTAAAAAATACACCCCATTAATTTTATTCAAGCTCAACAACTTGAAAACCCGATTTTTGTTCAAACATGCTTCATGATTTCTTTCTGTTTAACGATGCAAGATTCCACCACATCCATTTTTTCATGAATTCTTTGAATCTCGTGAATTTATTGTATTGCGTGCATACCGTGAATTCCGAAAATTCCATGATTTCCATGAATTCTGTGAAATCCAGGAATTCCGTGATTTTCTTCAATTTCATGAATTCCTTCAGTCTTGTGAATTCTTTGGATTCGGTTAATTCCTTTAATTTCGTGAATTCCTTGGTTTCCCTGAATTCTTTGTATTCCGGGAATTCTGTAAAGTGGACAATTTCATGAATTACTTTATTTCCGTGAATTCTTTGGATTCCGTAATTTGCGTGATTTCCGTGAATTCTCTGATTTTCTTGAATTCCGTGAATTTCTTAATATCATTGAATTAGTTAAATTCCATGAATTGCCTGAAGGATGTGAATTTCTTGACACCTATGAATTCTGCGAATTTCTTGAATTCCGAAAATTCCATGAATTCCGTAAGTTCCTTAAATTCCAAGAATTTAATGAATTCTTTGAATCTCGTGAATTTCTTGTATTACGTACATACCGTGAATTTTGTGCATTTCATGAATTCCGTGAATTCCATGAATTCTGTGAAATCCAAGAATTCCGTGATTTTCTTAAATTTCATGAATTCCTTCGGTTTTGTGAATTGTTTGGATTCTGCAAATTCCTTTAATTTCGTTAATTCTTTGATTTCCGTGAATTCTTTGATTTGAGTGAATTTTTTAAATTATCCAATTTCGTGAATTACTTGATTTCCGCGAATTCTTTGAATTCCATGGATTCCGTTAATTGCGTGATTTCCGTGAATTCCCTGACTTTCTTGAATTCCGTGAACTTTCTAAATTCATTTAATTCGTTAAATTCCATGAATTGCACGAACTATGTGAATTTTTTGACACCTATGAATTCTGCGTATTTCTTGAATTCTTTGAATTCCGTAAATTCCATGAATTCCGTAAATTCTTTAAATTCCGAGAATTTCCTGAATTCTTGGAATCTCGTGAATTTAGTATATAGCGTGCATACCGTTAATTCCTTGAATTTTATGAATTCCGTGAATTTCGTTAATTCGTTAAATTCCATGAATTGCATGAACTATGTGAATTTCTTGATGCTTATTAATTCTGAGAATTTCTGGAATTCTTTGAATTCCGTAAATTTCATGAAGACCGTAAATTTCTTAAATTCCGGGAATTTCATGAATTCTTTGAATCTCGTGAATTTATTGTATTGCGTGCATACCGTGTATTCCGAAAATTCTGTGAATTGGATGAATTCTGTGAAATCCATGAATTCCATGAATTTCTTAAATTTCATGAATTCCTTGATTCTAGTGAATTCTTGGGATTCTGTAAATTCTTTTAATTTCGTTAATGCTTTCATTTCTGTGAATTCTTTAGATTCCGTGAATTTTGTAAAGTATCCAATTTCGTGAATTATATGAATTTCGTAAATTGTGTGATTTCTGTGGATTCCCTGATTTTCTTGAATTCCGTGAATTTCGTAAATTCGCTTAATTCGTTAAATTCCATGAGTTGAATGAAATATGTGAATTTACCGACACCTATGAATTCTGCGAATTTCTTGAATTCTTCGAATTTCGTAAAGTCTTTAAATTCCGGGAATTTTATGAATTCTTGGAATCTCGTCAATTTTTTGTATTCGGTAAATTCCATAAATTCCGGGAATTTTATGAAATCAGTGTTTTCCATGAATTTCGTTAATTGCACGCGTTCTATTAATTCCGTGAATTCCATGAAATCAGTCAATTTTGTGAATTCCGTAAATTCCATGAGTTCCCGTCTTTGCCAGGAAAAAGTGTTCTGAGAAATGATTGCAATTTTTTTGATTTTTCGCTTCAACAGTTTTACTGGACTTGCATTTGAAAATTCCAAGACATGAGAGTGAAAAGTTTCCAACAGAAATTTTTAACAGTGCATCCATAAAGTTAAACAAACAATTTTTTGAATGAATTATCAAATTAAAAAATCTCATTCTTTGAAGCGACCCACTGATGAACTTTCTTGTCTACTGATTCCATTGTTTTCACTCTAGAATAATATAGCAAAATAAAAACTCATTTTGACACCATGAATCATTTCTTGAAATGATTTAAAATAAAATGTGTCGAATACATTTTTAAAGCTATTTTGACTGGCCGCCTGCTGTTTACGCGACTATTCACTCGCTGCTGTGTCAGTAAAATCGAGCTTGGTTCGTTGAAAAACAGTTGGTGTTTAGGGTCACGCGATGGGAAGCAAAGCACGTTAATATTTGAGGTGTTTGGCCGAAACATTTGCTCGGAGCGTGGCGGCGAAAGATAGGACGAAGCAAAGTGTTTGCAGGAAAGTATTCTCTTTGAGAAACTAGTCAACATGGAAGAGTCGATTCCACTGAGTCTTGACACGCGAATTCCAAGTTAAGGTGCAGAGCCTCTCGGGTGTCTTTCGAATGCCCTTGCCTTTCGGCGCGAAGATCAAAGAAGTTCGAAAATCGATGGGGTTTCCTCGAGACCAACCCGATTCAATTTACCACCATCCTTTATCTTTCTGGACGGATCCTTTTTGAGGCAGAAATCGCGCCGTAAGGATCGTTCACCAATAGGAAATCTGATGGGATCGACGACTCTGGGTTAAAGCAGAACTCTACGATATATTAGTTAACAAATTTAAATGTGACCGTCCGAGAGAAAAGGGACCCAATGCGTCAAAGCTGAATTTTACAGGACGGGCGATTGCAACAGAGTCCGCAAGCCAGAATTTGAGTAGTGGGGATGTGTCTACGAAAAGCACCCCCTCCACTGGCCACTCCGCCTTTCGGCGCAATATCCGTGAGCTCCGCTCCTATCGGACCACTTCGACTATATCAAGTGGTAGTGAGTGGTGGGGACGGTTTTCGCAGGCATCTCGTTTCGCCTCCACGTACGCTTATTATGCCTAGGTTTGTGATTAATAACAGGAAAAATAATTAAATTAAACAAATTCTGATTACTGGAAATTAAAGAGTAACTCAGAAACTATAGATTGCCAGAAAAAAATACAAATCGATTTTTTCCGCATTGGGTCCCTGTTCCCGCCAACGGTCACAAATAATCAGGGACCATACTTAAATTTAGGTAGGGGGAGGGGGGGCTCCACTCATGTTGCTTATAAGTCAACAGAAAATTTTCTGGGATGAAAACTATTTTTTTTTTGAGAACTTGTCTTTTTGATTTAAAAATTCATCTTTTTTAGTAGTAGTATTGCGTATCACTTAGATAACAATGAAAACGATTTTTTGAAAAATCAACTATTTCCTAGAAAATCTACTCTTTATTTAAAATCTAGATTTTTGTATTGAAAGGAAATTGAAATCTAAATTGAAATCTTTTTGCGTGAAGATTTAACTCTTTTTTTAAATTTATCTTTTTGATATGAAAATTCACCTGTCTTAGTAGAATTTTGATTCTTTTGCACATAAATTCAACCTTTTGGTTGAAAATATAACAAACTTGTTAAAAAGTCATGCCTTTGTCATACTTTTTGGATGAAAATTTAACTATTTTTTGAAGTTTTTTTTAATCCTTTTGTTTTAGAAGAAATTTAATCTTTCTTAAATAAAAATGCAAATAAATGAGAAGTCAAGTCTTTTCTGAAAGATTGTCTTTCATTTGTAAATTCACCTGATTTAGCAGAGATTACATATTTCATGGATAATAATACAACTATTTTGTTGAAAATTCAAGAATTTTGTTGAAAATTGATTTATTTCGTAGAAAAATTACTTCTTTAAATTTAATATTTTGGTATTGAAACGAAAACTAAAATCCTTTCTGGATGAAAATTCCTCTTTCTTAAAACAATTTTTTTAAATTAAAAATCCATCTGTTTGAAGAGTAAATTCATCTTTCATGGATCAATCCAAGTATTTGGTCGATAATTGAACTATTTTGATAAAATTTCATTCTTTTTGGGTGCAGAAATTTGTGTCTTTGGATTGGAAATATAATAATTTTTGTAAAAACTTATTTTTGGTTAAAAATTTATCTTTTGATCTTCAAAAATTAACTGGAATCTTTTTCAGATGAAAATTGATCTACTTTTTTTAAACATAGTTTTTTTTTATTTGAAATTAAAATTAATATGTTGTAAGAGAAATTTAACTTTTTTGTAAAAAGGTAAATTTGAAATTTGAAGTTTCATTTTTGTTTAGTAAAATAAATCACTTTCGTGGAAAATTAATTTTTTGCTGAAAAGTCATATTTTTTGTTTAAAAAATCAATTTTTGTAGAAAAAATTCGTGTTTTGGCTTGAAGGTTCAACAATTTAAATAAATTTGTATTTATTTCTTGAAGGAGAGAAATCGTTATTTGTTGAAAATTCGTCTTTTTGTTCTAAAATTTTTTAAATATAAATTATGACACTGTTTTGGGCTATTTATCTTTTTAGGATGAAAATTTAACTATTAGGTTAAAAATTTAATTATTTTTTTATATTTAAAATTCAACTGTTTGTATAAAAGTGAAACAACCAAAGTTAAGTGAAACTGTAACTTTTCCATTTTTTTAAATTTATCTTTTTTAGTTGAAATTTCTCCTTTTTTGGTAAAGAAGAAAATAATTATCTATATTTCAAATTTCATTATTGTTAATTAAAAATTAATCACTTTCGTGGAAAATTTATCTTTTGCTGAAAAATCATATTTTTTGCTTAAAAAATCAATTTTGGTATTTATTTCTTGAGGGAGAAATCGTTATTTATTGACAATTCGTCTCTTTGTTCTAAATCTTTTTAAAATATAAATTATGACACTTTTTTGTAGGTTATTTATCTTTTTAGGATGAAAATTCCAATATTAGGTTAAAAATTTAATTAATTTTTTTGTAAATTCAAGTACTTCGTCAAAAATCCATCTTTTATAGTAGAAATTTGTTTAAATTAAATTTAAAAAAGTCAACTGAAGTCTTTATTAACAGAAAAGTCAACTATTTTTCTTTGAAAATTTATTGTTTTTATTTCAAATGTCTTCTTTGTTGAATTTTTATTTTTGAAATTTAAAATTCAACTACTTGTGTAAAAGTTAAACTACTAAAGTTAACTGAAAATGTAACTCTTCCATTTTTTAGGATTGATTATTTTTTATTAATTTTTGTTGGGTATAAATGCATCACTTTTGTCAACTGAAATCTTTTTTAGATGAAAATTATTTTTCTGAAAACTTTTCTTTTTGAAAATCTACTCTTTATTTAAAATTCGGATTTTTGTTTTGAAAAGTCAACTGCAATTTTTTTGCATGAAGATTTAACATTTTTTGTTTAATTTATCTTTTTGATTTGAAAATTCACCTGTCTTAGTAAAATTTTTATTTTTCTTGTATAAAAATGCCACTGCTCGGTTGAAAAATAAAAAGCTTGTAAAAAAGTCATACTTTTTGTCATACTATTTGAATGAAAATTTAACTATTTTTTTAAAGTTTTTTTTATCCATCTGTCTTAGAAAAAATTTCATTTTTCTTAAATAAAAATGCCAATGCTCGTTTGAAAATTTAACTCTTTTTTGAAGGATTGTCTTTTTGATTTTACAATTTACTTGATTTAGCAAAAATTACATCTTTCTTGGATAACAATAAAATTATTTTGTTGAAAAGCCATAATTCTTCATTGAAAGTTCTGCTGTTTTGTTGAAAATTGATTTATTTCGTAGAAAAATTACTTGTTCAAATTTAATATTTTGGTAATGAAAAGAAAACTAAAATAATTTCTGGATCATAATTCCTCTCTCTGAAAACTTTTTTAAAATAAGGAATTCATCTGCTTTTAGAGTAATTTCATCTTTCTTGGATAAAAATTGTTGAGAATTCATATTTTGTACTTGAAAAATTAACTGGAATCTTTTTCGGATGAAAATTCAATTACTTTTTTGAAATATAGTATTTTTTATTTTAAAGAGAAAGTCATCTGTTTTAAGAGAAATTTAATTTTTTTATATTACTATTGGATGAGAGAAAAATATTTATTTGTTGAAAATTCGTCGTTTTGGTTTTAAATTTTCGTTTTTTAAATTTGTTTTTAATAAAAATTGTGACATTTTTTGGGGGGAATTTATCTTCTTAGGATGGAAATTCAAATATTATGTTAAAAATTTAATTATTTTGTTGAAAATTCAATTACTTTTTAAAGAAGCCAACTTTTATAGTAGAAAAGACACTTCCTTGTTTAAAATAAATGTACAAATCCAACAAATTTTAACATAACTAAAATTAAACAATTTTTTAAGAAATACACTCCTTTTTGGTTAAAAATTCGTCTTTTTGGGTTTGAATTTTTTTTTCGTAGAAGCTTATTTTTTGTTTAAAAATTAATATTTTGATCGTGGAAAGTTCCATTTTTATAGTAGAAAACCCCCTCTTTGTTTAAAATAAATAAATAAATCAAAAAAATTCTAATATAACTAAAATTAACCAATGTTGCTAAAAAGTCATCCTTTTTGTTATAAACTCGTCTTTTTGGAAAAAAACTTTAATTCTTTTCGTAGAAATTTATTTCTTGTTCAAAAATGAATATTTTGATCTGGGACAATCAACCGAAATCTTTCTTCACCGAAAATTCAACTATTTTAGTTTGAAAATTGTTCTTTCTGATTTAAAATTTTATCTTCTTTAGCAGATTTTGTTTAGAAATTTTTATATTTTTATATTTAAAATTCAAATATTTGGGTAAAAATTAAGTTACAAAAGTTAATTGGAAATGTAACTTTTCCCTTTTTTAAAGATTTATCTTTTGTAGCTGAAAGTTCTCCTTTCTTGGTAAAAAAGGAAAGTAATTTGCTAGGTTTAAAATTTCATTTTTGTTGCTTAGCAATGTATCACTCACGTGAAAAATTAATTTTTTGCTAAAAAGACATATTTTTTGGATGAAAATTCAACTAATTAAAAATGTAATTATTTTCTTGAAAATTCAAGTACTTTGTTAAAAATCCATGTTTTATAGTACAAAAATTGATATTTTGTTCGTGAAAAATGAACTGAAATCTTTCTTGACAGAAAATTCGACTACTTTTCTTTTAAAATTTATCTTTTTGATTTAAAATTTCGTCTTCTTTAGTAGACTTTTTTTACGAAAATCGCCACTTTTTGTTCGAAAATTTTTCTTAAACTACTAAATTTAACCGAAAATGTAACTATTCCAGTTTTTAAAGATTTATCTTTTTTGTACTTCATTTTTGTTGGGGAAAAATGCATCACTTTCGAGGAAAATTAATTTTTTGCTAAAAAGTCTGATTTTTGGTTTGAAAATTTAATTTTTCTAGAGAAAATTCGTCCTTGGAATTTAAGGTTCAACAATTTAGATTTTTATTTCTTTCTGGAAGGCAAAATCTTAATTTGTTGAAAATGCGTCTTTTTGGTTTTAAAATTCTTTTTTTTTAAACATAAATTATGACATTTTTTGTAGTAAATTTATATTTAAGGATGAAAACCTAATTATTATGTTAAAAATTTAATTATTTTTTTGAAAATTCAAGTCCTTTGATAAAAACCCATCTTTTTTAGTAGAAAAACCCTGTTTTGTTGAATATTATTTTTTTATATTTAAAATTCAACTATTCCACTTTCGTGGAATATTAATTTTTTGCTGAAGTCATATTTTTTGCTTAAAAAATCAATTGTCTTAGAGAAAATTCGTCTTTTGGCTTTAAGGTTAAAAAATTTAGACATATTTTTATTTATCTTTTGAAGGAAAAATCTTAATTTGTTGAAATTACGTCTTTTTGGTTTAAAAATTCTGTTTTTCTTAAAATATAAATTACGACCCTTTTTTGTTGAGAATTTATGTTTTTAGGCTTAAAATTCAACTATTATTTTAAAAATGTAATTATTTTCTTGAAAATTCGAGTACGTTGGTAAAAATCCATCTTTTATAGTAGAAAAAAACCCTTCTTTGTTTAAAATAAATTAACTAACTCTTTTTGTATAACAAATTAAATTTTTTTCGTAGAAACTTATTCCTTGTTCAAAACTTGATATTTTCATCGTGAAAAATTAACTGAAATCTCTCTTAACAGAACATTCGATTATTTTTCATTCAAAATTGATCTTTTTGATTTAAAATATCGTCTTCTTTAGTAGATTTTTTAAACAATAATCGCTACTTTTTAATTAAAAATTATTCTTCTTAGCTTTTTGTAAAGAAAATTCGTCGTTTAGCTTTCAGGTTCAACAATGTAGATACATTTTTCTTTTCTTTTTTGACGGAAAAATCTTTATTTGTTTGAAAATTCGTCTGTTTGATTTTATAATTTTCCTTTGTTTAATATAAATTATGACACTTTGTTGTTGGGTTATTTATCTTTTGAGAATGAAAATTTAACTATTATGTGAAAAATGTAATTATTTTGTTGAAAATTCAAGTACTTTGTTGAAAAGCAATGAAAGCAATTAAATTTT
>JAWWLR010000155.1:3538137-3548182 GCA_035041075.1 Acraspis erinacei
TCCTCTGAGTTTTCTGAATTCTCTGAATTCCTTTGAATTTTCTGAATTCTCTGAATTCCTCTGAATTTTCTGAATTCCTTGTATTACTTAAATCTCTATGAATTATCTGACATATCTGAATTCCCTTAAATCTTCGAAAGTCTCATAAATTTCCCTGAATTGTCAGAATTTCACTGAATTGTAGGAATTCTTCTTAATTATCTCTGATTTCTGATTTCCTCTAATTTATATAAATTCTTCTAAATACTATTAATTCCTCATATTTGTTTTAACTCCCCCGAATTCATCGGATTTCTCCTGAATTCTCTGAATTCCTCTGCATTATATGAATTCCTCTGAATTCTCCGAATTCCTCCGAATTTCTCTGAATTCTCTGAATTCCTTGTATTAATTAACTGAAACCCTGAACCTGAATTCTCAGAATTTCACTGAATTGTAGGAATTCCTCTAAATGATTTCTAATTTCCTCTAACTTATGTAAATTCCTCTAAATAGTCTGAATTCTTCTAAATGTTCTGAACACATCCGAATTCATAGGATTTCTCCTGAATTCATAGGATTTCTCCTGAACTCAGTGAATTCCTCTGAATTTATCAGAGTTCTCCTAAATTCTCTGAATTTCCTGAATTCATTGTATTATTTGGATACCTATGAATTTTCTGAATTATCTGAATTCCTGTAATTCCTCTAAGGTTTCCTAAATTTCTCTGAATTGTCAGAATTTCACTGAACTGCAGGAATTCATCCGAATTATCTCTGATTTCCTCCAAATTCTATAAATTCTTCTAAATACTCTCAATTCCTCAATAATTTTTTGAACTTCGAATTCATCGGATTTATTCTGAATTCTCTGAATTCATCAGAGTTCTCCTAAATTGTCTCAATTCCTCTGAATTTTCTGAATTCCTTGTACTATCTGAATACCTATGAATTATTTGAATTATGTAAAATCTTCTAAATACTCTTAACTCCTCTTAATTTTCTGAATTCCTCCGAATTCTTCAAAATTCTCCTAAATTCTCTAAATTCCTCTAAAGTCTCCGAAGCTTCTCTGAACTTTCAGAATTTCACTAAATTATAGGAATTCCTCTGAATTCTCTTATTTCCTCTGAATTTGTCTAATGTCGTAAGAATTCTTACGATTTCCTCTGAATTCTATGAATTCCTGTAAAAATTTGGAGTTCCTTCGAATGCTGCTAATTCTTTGAAATATTCCATTTTCTGTCTGTAAATAATCTCTTTTAATTAAAAATTCATCTGTTTCTTTAAAAATTTGTATTTTCTTTAGAAAATTAATCCGCTTTGTAGAAAATTTTACTATATTGTTGAAAATTTGCTTGTTTTCGTGGTTGGAAATTCAACTTTTTCCTTTAAGAAATATCTTTTTTGATAAAAAATAATCTTCTTGCATAAAAAATTATCAGTTTCGTGGAAAATACGTTTTTCTTTGTTTGAAAATTATTTTCTTCAAATGAAGCTTTAACTATTTAATTTGTTATTCTATTCAATTCCTTTATAGATAAAACTCAAATATTTGTTTCGAAATTGTTGTATTTTATTAGAACTTTGTCTTTTTTGGTAGAAAATTAATCTTCTTGGTTGAAAATTAAACTAATTTGCTGAAAGTCAAACTACTTTATTAAAAATTTATTTTTAAGTTCTTTATTCTAAATTTATATATTTTTAGTTGAATATTCAACTATTTGGTTCAAAATTCATACATTTTGTAAAAGAAAATCTTTTTGGTCAAATATTAACCTTTTGGATTGAAAATTCATCTTTTTTGTGGAAACTAATTTTTTTTAAAAATATTTTGTTGTTAAAAATTATTTTCTTTAACTGAAGATTTTAGTATTTTATCTTTCGTTGAAAATAATTCTTTTATAGTTAAAAAGGAACTTTTTTTTAAAGTTCTTCTTTTGAAATTAAATTTTTTTTAATACAAATATAATCGGAACCTTTTTGATTTATAATTTATTTATTTTGTTAAAAAAATTTCTGGTAAAATCTTAATCTTCTAGCCAAAAAGTTTATCTTTGAATTGATAAGTTGAAAATCAACTATTGGGCAGGCAGCTGATGTATTTTCTTAAATATTAGTCTTTTTTGGAAATTCAACTATTTTTTCGAAAATTCATGTATTTTGTTGAAAATTCGTGTTTTTCGTTAAAAAATTAATTATCTTAGTTAGAAATTAATGTTTTTGGTAAAAATATCAACTATTTGATTGAAACTTAATCTACGTTACCGACAATTAAACCATTTTGTTAAAAAGTAACCTTATTTGTGGAAAATTTACCTTTTCAGTTGAAGGTACACCTTTTTGGTTGGAATCAACTGTCTTTGGTTAAAATATTTTTAGTAGAAAAATAAACTCTTAAATTTTTTGTGGAGAATTTATTTCATTTGGTTGAAAATTTGACTATTTGTTCGAAAATTCATCTTTTTAAGTTGAAAATTTAACTTTTTGAGTGAAAAATAAACTTTTTTAGTTGAAAATAATTTTTTTAAATTGAAATTTTAATTTATTTTTAGGAATTTAAGTATTTTATTAAAAAACTCCTCTTCTTCCGTAAAAAATTAATCTTCTTAGTTGATAATTGGTGGTATAAGTTGAAATTTCAACTATTTCATTAAATGCTCATATTTCCAGTTTGAAAATTAAACAATATTGTAATAAAGTAATCCTCTTTGGTCGAAAATTCAACTATTTGGTTAAATGTTTATATTTATAGTTGGAAAATTAACCACTACAGTTACTGCATTTTCTCGATGTGGATAAGGTAGGAATCTAGAAGATTCTAGATAGCTAAAGTGGTTTGTGTCCGTGCTAAGCTTCTAGAACGTTCTCGTAGGAGCCTGATGACGCCAGGGAACAATATTGCCCATTTGTGATAGCGGAATGCACGTAAGCATCTTCAAGGTTATTTATTATGAGAAAAACGAAGATGACCTATTGATTGCCTATAGATACTTAAATATATTATTATTAGATAACTAAGTATTAATCTCTAAGGAGGCAATTCATCTTTCTTGTTTTTCTCATAATAAATAAACCTGAAGCTGTTGACACTTATTCGGCTCTCACAATTGCGCAGTTCTATACTTTGAAGTTATCAGAACCCTAAGAGAATATTCTAGAAGCTTAGTACGGACACGAACCACTACAGCCATAGAATCTTCTCGGTGTTGGTAAGGTAGGAATCTAGCAGATTCTAGATGTTTGAAGTGGATTTTGCTTGTGCGAAGCTTCTAGAACATTCTCGTAGGGTCCTGATGGCGTCAGAGAACAATGGTGCGCAATTGTGACAGCGGAATGCACGTAAACGTCTTCAAGGCTATTTATTATGAGAAAAACAATAGATTACTTATTGCTCGGATATAGATACTTCAATATATTATTATTAAATAAACAAATATTATTCTCTGAGGAAGCAATTCATCTTTCTTGCTTTTCTCATAATAAATAACCTTGAAGCTGTTTACGCTTATTCGGCTCTCACAATTGCGCAGCACTATTCTTTGGCGTCATCAGAACCCCACGAGAACGTTCTTGAATCTTATTACGGACACGAACCACCACAGCGATAGAATCTTCTCGATGTTGGTAAGGTAGGAATCTTGATCTAGAAACTCCTCTGTCTATCTACTCTGAACTCATTTAATGAGTAAAGATTTCCACGATGTCCCATTACTATTCAATGTCGCTCGTTTCAGGTGTCTCTCACTCCGCTGACACTCTTCGTCGCACATTTCTTATAAACTGTTCTCGTTTAGTGAAATAATCTCGAGGATAGAATTGTTTGGTCCAACGAGGATTATACGCTACACGGTTCTCAGGATGCCTGTTCTTCATTCAGATCGAGGCCTATCGAGTGCCACAAGGCAGGCTCATATTCAACGGAATCTCGATAGTTTGAATGGCGACCCTTATGCTCCTCATTGTTCGCGCTTTTGTGCAATTCCTGCCCACGAGTGTCGTGCAATCTACTTTTTTTCTTCGACTCAGCGCAAATACGTCTTCAAAGATTCAAGTGCGGGCACAGGTTATGTCAACGGCCGTCTTTTTATTATTTTCTTTCTGCCTCACCTGAGATCGAAACGAGCAAGCTGGGATTTAACTCGAGCACAAAGTTCTACCCCACTTGAGGATTGGACCCACTCTCATTGTTTAGATTTAGACAGTCCACTTGTGAATCTGGGTTTAGTTGAGGATCGTTCAAATCCGAAATGAGAATAAATTCAATTTAGAACCAACAATATTAAATTGGGCCTTCAATTTATAATAGGGTAAATAAAAGGATGATTTTGAATGAGAAATTAATTTTGAAAGAAAATTTTTCATTTTGTCGAATTGAGGGTCGCCAATCAAGTGATCCGCGCATCCTGTCGATTGTATTTCGAGCACTATCATCTTGTAATTTTTTTCCCATACTGAAAATATCGTTCAATCACCAATTCTAAGAATCTAAAATATTTTGACCTTGAAAAATTAAAGGGTCCAGGATTGGACCTGAACTCTTAAGAATTAAATAGCTTCAGGTTCTGACAAAAAATTTTAAGGCACTCTTTAACCTCAAGCCAAACCTAAAAAATTTATTGAATTATTTTCAAGAAATTTACAATATTAATGATGGACCTTGAGAGAGGCGATAAAAGAGAGGAAGGAGAGAGAGAGAGAGAGAGAGAGAGAGTGATTTTTACAAAAGGTTGTAAAAAGTCTTAGGAAACCTACAGAAGAAAATAAGAAATAAAAAATGTTGATAAAAGGTTCTGATTGCTGATATATCTATCCGCCCCAGGTACTTGAAGTTTCCGTCAGAAAAACATAACCTTAAAATATCTTCATTTTGAAGCCTGGAAATATCCAAAAATTTTGGATTAAAAATGGCATTTTCTATAATTATCAACTAAGAATTATTAAATTTGAGAAAAATCTAATAAATTAATGTACAGTGAATAGAGGAAAAGACAATTCGAAATTTGATAAAATCCAAGATGGCGGTCAATTTATAAATTTGAAAAAATATCGATTGTCCTCAGTGTTCAATGGACTATTTTTAAACTTTTCTGGTAAATAAATTTGGACTTCAAAAAGCATCCGATGATCCCAGATGTCCAATATTGAATTTTAAAGGAGAAAAGTTTAAAAAGTATAAAATAAGCAAATTAAACTCTTCAATTTCACAATTTATTTTTTATTTTTTTTTAGTTGAAAGAGGGAAAACGTTAAAAATTTGGAAATTTGTACTCAAAAGAGTGTCGTTAAATTATTAGACATTTTTTTAGCTCTAAAGGAGTAAAATAGAAATATTAGACAATTTGTCAACTTTGTTTATTTTAGAAATGAAAAATTAAATAAATAACGAATTTTTCCCACTTGAGAGGGAGGCAGGGGGTCAATGTAAAAAAAATGTTTCGAATTAAAAAGGGGTAATTGTAAAAAGTAAACAATGTTTCGATTGAAAAAGTTACCATTTTTTAAATAACGAACAATTTGCAACAATATTGCAACAATATTGCAATTTTACGGAAATTTAAATTATCAAAACTTACCACTTGTTTAAAAAACTAATGGTAATTTGTGGCATATTAAAAAAATTAATTGTAATTTCTGGCATATTTCAAAAACTTGAATCAATTTCGAAAATTTTGGAAATAATTTAAAATTTTGGAAATTTGCAGTAATCTAGATTTTTTTTAAATGTCCGGAAATTTATGATCATTTATTGTACATAATAGTGGTTTTTATAATTGAACATTTTTTTATTGATTCAAGAACATTTAAAGCTTTGTAAATTTATGAAAATTCAGTTTATTATCCACAAATTGGAAATTTTATCTCATTTACGGAAATTCACGTCTTTTAAAATATTCTAGTTATTTGTGGTAATTTATGATAAATGCAGGTATTTTTAAAATTTGTAAATATATTTTTTAAATCTTAGAAGTTTCTTAAATTTTCCTAATTTTAAAATTTTTGAAAAATTCACAGAAATTTAAGGTATTTACAAATTTAAAATAATTCCTGGTGAATTATGATATTTTTTCAAAAAATTAAAAATTTTTTAAAAGTGTGAAAATGCAGTGTTCAAAAATTCCCAAAATCATTGGAAATTTATGGCAAATAGAAAAACTTTACTATATTTACCAAAAAATTTTATATTGTTTAAAATTAAAAAATGATCAAATTTTTTAAATTTATATTAATCGAGAGTATCTAAATATTCAAAATTATCGGCAGTTTATGATAAATTTACAAAATTTGGAAAAGGGTTATTGTAAAAAATTTTGAAAATGTTCTTAAATAAATTTGTTTTAATTTATGGAAATTCAAATCATTCAGGAATATTCTGATATTTGCGGTAATTTGTGGCAATTTAAGGTAATTTTCGAATTCAAAATATTTAAAAAATATATGTTTAAACTGTAAAATCCTGATAATTTCTGTAAATTTTAAAGTTTTGGAAATTTGCGAAAATTTTAAGTATCTAATTAATTCTGAAATTTTTTTTGAAATTTTAGATTCTTTGAAATTTACAGAAGTTCAGCGCGTACAAAATTCTCGAACATTTCTGAAAAATTAGGTTAATTAATAGTAGTTAAATAATAGTAATATTCAAAAATGTTAATAATTTAAAAACTGTAAAATATTTGAAATTTAGAGAAATTCCATGTTCCAAAAATTTTCAAATTATCGGAAATTCATGTTAATTTATGGTCAATTCGTTTCATTTAAATTTTTTCCACACGTTTCTACAAACTTGTCATATTGAGGTTTCTCTATAATCTTTAAAGTTTTGACAACTCACGAAAATGAGAAGTATCTAAAAATGTATTGTAATTTATGATAAATTATGGTAATTTTACCAAATTTTCCTGTTGTAGATTCTTCTAAAATTAATTATTTAAATTTAATTTTTAACAACAATAATTTAAAAAGAAGTTATTTTTTGCATTATTATTATATAATTTTCATATTTTGATTTCATCATTGACTCGCCCTGTGATCTTCAATAACATAAAGATTGTTGAAATCTCCAAATTTGTATTGAGTAACATTATATAAAAATATTCCAATATTATATAATACAAAAGTACAAAAATTTATAAAGAAATTATTTGCTGAAATAATTTTTTCAACGACTTCTCATAATTTTACGTTTTTAAGCTACATTCCGAGAAAGTTTGATAAAAATAACATGATGATCAAGAAATATTTTTGAGTTTATTCTTGTTGAAATTACAAAAAAAATTAATAAACGAATGCATTGGTGAGCAATTTTTCCATAGAAAAATTTTCTTTTTCTTATGACAATTTTTTTGTTAATCAGGAACTTTATCGGAATTTTACAAAGATTCATAATTTGTTGATTAATTTTATGATTTGTTAAAAACATACTTAATTAACAAATGTATTTTTCGGGCATTTATCGGCCTTAAATATCAACAATAATAATTTCACGAAGAAATTTCTTCATAATTATATTGCTCTTTTTTCTTATTTCGCCATGTTTATTTATTTATAAAAACATTAAAAGCCTGATTTACAATACAAAAAAAGAAATCTATAATTATAATTTTAAACTGTATAGGTTATTCGCTTAAAGAATATTATTAGATAGGAAAATTAAAAGATTTAAATTTCATTTCGTCATTTTTAATGATGATATTAAATACTCGGGCCAAGGTTTGACCGACCGTCGACTTTTATGTTAAAAATTATACAGTTTTTCAGGAAATTCATCTTCTTGGTTTCAAAATTCAACAGTTTAAAAATAAAAGTATTTGGTATATAATTTATGTATTTTTTTGAAAATTCGAATTTTTGGATAGAGAAGTATTCATTTTTGTAGATCAGGCCTTACAATTACATTGTAAATTGTAATTGTGTTATAATCATCGTTTTTTGTAAAGAATTATAAACAAAAAGATGAAAAAAATATAATTTTAAATGTAGCATACATGTAAGAAAGATTTTTTTTCGACCTCTTCAGTAGCTTAGTGGGTAGAGCACCCGACTAACAATCGAAAGACCTGGGTTCGATTCCCAGCAGGGGGAAGGAGAAGATATGTGTTCACAGATAAATTAAATTATTATTACTTATTTTTTTCAGAAGTTTTATTCGACGGACTCTAGGCTTGGCCCTTAAAGGGTTAAAAGTAACTGTTTTAGCTCCACTTTCTAGGCATCTAAAAGGGATGACATCATGCACGTGTTGTAAAAAATAGTATAATGTCGGACAGAAAGAGTTTCGCTATCTCTTGATTAAAGGACGGAAGGAATAAACCAGTAATTCCAGACAGCAATTGGGAAGTTAAACAAGGTAGTTGAATCGAGTCCATAGGGGTACATACACGCTTGCCGAAGCATACATATATATATGCAATTACGTGAACAACGAGTGAGGAGCGAGTATCGTGGCAATAGGAGAGAGCGAGTACCGTGGCAACGGGAGAGAGCGAGTACCCTGGCAATGAGAGAGGTGCCGAAGGGCACCATCGAAAGGTACCTACCTCTGTTTGCAAAGCGCTGTATTATACTGTCAGCTATGTCTGGGATTAGCAATACATTCGCGAACCCAGTGCGCATCTGTTCGCCCAAGTCCCCTACAAGCCTTGCATTGCAATTGACGTGCAGCGGGGTCCAGAAATTTGCAAATAACTAGAAACGAACCCCAACTGGTATTACTCACTCAAGTACCTCCAGCTATCTCACGTAGTTCACTTATTAAACGAACTGTCTATTTATACGGAAATTTCCGTAAGGATCACCCTCTTTTCCAGCTTGGTCAAGGCTAAAGGTATGGAAAAAAATTTTAATAATAGGCCCAGCGCTGTACTAACCTACTTTAATCCTTCGTCAGCCTGGTGGGTCTTTTTTGATCTGCTAAGTGGAAAGGAGGCAGGACATGGATTCCCACCCTAAAAAACGTTGAGGGTCCAACTACCCAAAGGCAGTTATGAATTCTGTGTTCAGAGAAATAACTGATTTTTGTTTGTCCCAGTTACTCCAAAATTCTAATTTAGGATTAAGAAATTACATTAGATGCATTTTACATTCATTATTTATCATAAATATTAAATCTGAATATTTATAAAATCCAAAATCAGCGCGCTTCAAGTGACCAATCGGGTTGTCGGCGCGACGCAAGCGCAGTGTAAAAAGTTCCCGAGATTGGGGACACTGGCCAAAGGGAGTCAGTCTCTTTTGACGAGCCGATCTTTCGTACACCTTCAGCCCCTACTATTTACTCTTTTCTTTTTCTTTTGATCTTTTTATCATAAAATATCTACGAAAGGGAAAAGGGGAAAATAATAAAATAAAAAGGAGGAAACGGGAAAAGAAAAAATGAAAGGGGCCAATAGGAAAAAGTGGAAAAGCGTGAAGGGAACGGAAAAATGTTAAAAGGGAAAGATTAAAAGGGAAAGGGAAACAGAACAGGGGAATAGGTAAAAGGAAAAGGGAAGAAGAAAATGAGAAACCGGTGAAGGTGAAATGGGAAAGAAAAAGGAGAAAATGGGGAAAGAGACAAATAAAAGGAGAAAGGAAAGAATAGCAAAAAGATCCAGGGTAAAGGGAACGGGGGAATAGAGAAAGGGGAATGGCGAAAGGATGGAAAGGGTAAACGGTAAATGGGAATGGGGGAAGGGACATGGAAGGGGGAAATGAGAAAGAGTGAAAATGGAAAGGGGAGAATAAAAACGCAGAGTGGGCATCGGAAAAAGAGAAAAAGGTGAAATGGAACGGGGAAAGGATAAAAACGGAAAGTTTAAAAGGGGAAGGGGGATTGAAATAGTAAAAGGAAATGGGAGAAAGGAAAAGAGAAGGAAAAAATTCGAAACCGGAAAAGGGCAATAAATGGAATGGGAAATGAGAAAGGAAAAGGCGGAAAAGGTAAATATAAAAGGGGCAAAATAGGAAAAAGAGTCAAGGAAACGGGCAAATAAAGAAACGGAAAATGGTGGAAAGGGAAAGGAGAAACGGTAAAGGAGAATGAGTAAAAGGGAAGGGGAAAGTGTGAAAAGGGGCAAACGAAAAGGAG
>JAWWLR010000155.1:3582094-3592365 GCA_035041075.1 Acraspis erinacei
TAGATCACTGTCGTCACTTTTTTAATTTCCTAAAAAATAGGTTAGAACATTAGTTACTATGTGTTTTTTACTTTTCCCAAGTTTCCGGCCAAAAAATTGTGTAGTTTGGAAGTAAAGCTGGAGAGAATTGTAACATAAATAACCTCAAAATTCCCAAAAATTTTAAGATAAAATCTTTATTATTGTAGAAAAAAGCCGGGAGAACCCAACACTGGTAAAATCGATAATTTTATAAATATCAAATGCCCTCAAGAAAAAAAGGAAGATTCTTAAAAAGACTGGCAAAAGAGAAATTCTTGAAAAAAGTAGAAAAAAGCGGAAACCTATTAAATGTTCCTCAATTTGTTAAAGCAGTTTATAGACTGCCCCCCCCAAGAGTAGATTAAATATTAATAACTCGTTGAAGTACCTCCTCGTTTTAGTGGTATCATATTACTTGAGAACTGCAATTGCAAAATTCTGATGAGTTTCTTGCCTGCACAACGCTGAAATATGTTTCTTCAGTGAAAAAAAGTATCATCTATCACACGACACGCGATCAAATGCTGAATCCGTCCTAATCCTGCCTTTCATAAGAGCACGACAAGTCGCGTGGCAGGGGTTTTACTAGTTCTGCAACCGAAAATGCAGACTTAGGTCTTCATCTATCGCTTAGTGTATGATGCCTTGCCTGTTTGGAAGGATTCCAGAAGCTTATGGATATAAGATATATACGTGCATGCGCCACAAAAGCTCTTTCTACTTCTTTTGTTGTGGAATGTACGTCTTTTATCGTTGCAAACTCGAACAGGGTATCTACTCAAATCCTGAAAAAAAATTCCCTGACAATTCGAGATTTTCCAGGTATCTCAAGATTTTGTAGGTCGGGTAGCGCCCAGATAATAGGTGACGTCATTTTTAGTCATTTTTGAATCACTCCTTCTTATTGTGACAATTCGACGAACCGGCATTTTAAATATCATGTGGTAATGAAAGCAGAAAATAAAATAAAGGTTCGAAATGTTGCAGGTGATTTCGGCTAGAGGATTTAAGAAAGAACAACAGTCAAGGAGTGATTCAAGTCGAGACTCAATACGAGATTCAAAACGAGGGTCAAGACAGGTTTCGAGGCGTGGTACAAGACGCGGCTCAACACGAAATTCGAGAAGAAATTCGATTCCAGGTTCGAGATCAGATTCAAGACGACGTTCGAGACGAGATTTCAGATAGTATTCAAGATTAGATGTGCAGTAAAGAGAAGAAGAGGGGGATGTTAGTTATATATTTCTAAGATAGTTCTGACGAAATGCGGTAGACGCAGCAAGAAAAAAATAAGAGTCAAGACGCGATTCAATACGAGACTCAATATGAGATTCAAAACGAGGCTCACGGCAAGATTCGAGACGAAATACATGGCACGACTCAAGACGAAATTCGAGAAGAAATTTGAATGGAGCTTTGGGACAAGATTCAAGACTTTTCGATATAAGGTTTAAGAACAAATAAGCGGTAAAGAGAAGGAACTACGAAACACTTTCTTCTTGGTGCTTGTCGCCTACTTTGACTATTCAAAAAATTTTCACTATTATTAATGATTTTTTACTTTTTCCCCTGTTTCCAAGAAACTTCCCTTAAATACTTTGTCGGAAATTTTGTTGTTGTTAAATGTTGAGCTGAGCTTGAAAATAGATTTTTTTAAGTGTTATCATTTTAGTTTAAAAATCACCTTTTGACCTAAAAATTTAATTATTTCTCTGAAACTGATTTTTTTCAAATTAAAATTAGTTTTATTCGTTAAAATGTTACTATTCCATTCTTTAATGGAAATTTGTCTTTTTGATTTTAAAATTCAAAATTGTTCTCAATAACTCGTTTTTTAAATATTCATTATTTTAATTAAAAAATCATATATTATAGTGGGAAATTGATTTATTTTTTGAAAATTTGTTTTTTGTTGTTGTTGAAAATTTTTCTTCGTTGTACAAAATGTAACTACTTGGTGGAAACTTAAAATAATTTGCGGAAAATTCATGTTTTTGTTTGTGCAAGATTAATCATTTAAGGTGAAAATGTTCATATGCGGGTTAAAAATTAAACTTCAGTTTAGAGAAAATTTAATCTTATTTTCTTGAAAGTTAAAAAATTTGGCGGAAAATGAAGCTATTGGGTTGAAAATGAACTTTTTTGGGTTAATTCATATTTTGGTTCATAAATGAAACAACTTTAGAGGAAAATTAAATTTTCTGGTCAAATGTTATATTGTTTTTATTGAAAGTTGAGCTATTCTGTTTGAATTTTGTTGTTGTTAAAAAACAATAATTTTATCTGAATATGTAACTATTTCTTTTTGTATTGAAATTTTTTTACGAATTGAAAATTCCACTATGTTGAAGAATCCTCAAAGCAGACCCTAATTTTTAACTAAAATGATTAACTTTCTTTTGGAATAGTTAAATTTTATCAAGGACAAATCTTCATCAAAACAGACCAATTTTTTACAGACAATTTGAATTTTTAACTAAAAAAGATCAAGTTCCAGGGGAAAAATTCAACAGATAAATTTTTAGGTAAAAAATTAATTTCTTAAAGCAAACAGATGAATGTTTGACTGGAGTTACAAAGCTCCTCATGAAATACTAGAATTAAAAAAATATATTTTTCTCCTGAAACGATGAAGTTTTTACTGGAATTGTTGAATTTTCAATTAAAAACATCAGTTTTCAATCAAGGAGACTATTGTTTTACCAAAAAAGAGGAGTTATCAGCAAAGTGCATGATTTTTTAATTAAAATATATTCAAAAAAATTCGATAGTTAAATTCTGAATTAAAAAAATTATTTTTAACTAAAGCATTTTAAACTGAAATACTTAAACATTTAAGTGGATTGGTTATATTTGCAGTTAGAAGAAATAATTTGCAAAAAAAATGAATTCGCAAAAAAGTACTTAGATTTTCCATCCAATAGATTAATTTTAAATTATGATGTATCTTAAACCGAAAAAAATCACGAAAAAAATTAACTTTCAAGAGCGCAGGTGATATTTCAAAAAAACATTTATTTTACCCGAAAAAATTCGTATTTTTAACGAAATACATAAATTTTCAACTAAAAAGATAAGTCTGAATCTGAAATATTTGAATTTTAAACTGAAATTCTGAATTTTAATTAAAATGATGAATATTTAACTGGATTGGTTCATTTTTCAACCGGAAATATCAATTTTTCTACCAAAGTCCATTACAAAAATTTTAATTTCAATCTTAAATACATGGGATTCAGAGGAGTTATTAAGGTTTTAAGGTCTTAGTTTCATAATTTGAATGATCTGGACAAAATTTTTGATAACCGGAGAAGAGAAATCCATTGTTTTTAATTTTGGAGGTCACCATAAAATATTTATATTGAGTTTCACCACCAATAAGAAACTTCAGTTATAATGATTTTTATATTGCTTACTTTAAAACAAAGGTAATGAAAAATTAATTTCTTGGTTACTCTTATTATAAAAATACGGAAATGTTCAATATACAGTCTGAATTTCCGGAATAACGCCTAAAGCATGCGATATTGTCTGCTTTTGACAAAAAGCGCCTGACGAATCATACAAAACTGATTACCACCAACGCGACTGCAGAATAAAATCGAAGCATCAGACTACCACGATTTGAATCCCCAGATACTTTTTTCTATTCTGATTTTGAAATGCCAGACTGTGCGCGAATCAACAACGTACATTGAAAGGGGTCCGACGTTAATCCAGTGATTTTCCCTTCTTCTTCGAGAGAACAACTCTCTTCAAACTTTCCATCTCACTTCTCTTAGTCCTGACTGCCGATTAAGCAAATTAAATTTTCCTGGGAATGGCAATGAAGAAATCGCGGGGCTTCACCGTTTTAACATCATTTGTGCTCCAACGTGTATTGTATCGAACGAGCCAACTCTCAGAGGAAACTCGCGAATAACAGGAAAGTTTCGTTCCATTCTTCCCGCCAGACAATGGAGATGTCTCTTTATGGGTTTGGTTTGGAGAATTCAAAAGTGTAGGCAGTAATGGTTATTGAGGCAAAAAATACACGATTATAATACCTTATAAAATTCTATTAGATTCACTTTCGTATGGTCTGCATATGAATGAAAATACGTATGCTCTAATATCAGAAAGTAATTCGAAGGAGGAAAAACTAAATATTTGAAAACGAAATTAAACTTCCATAGCATCAAACTTCTTTTAATGAACCGCAATAGTTATTTTTTGAAGTTTCGTAGTAAAATTGAGACACGAGATTAAAAATTCAAGATTCGACAAGAGATTCGAAATGCAAAATTCGAGACGAGATACGAGATGAGATTCGAGACATAATTCGAGATTCGAGACATAATTCAAGATTCGAGACATAATTCGAGATTCGAGACATAATTCGAGATTCGAGACATAATTCGAGATTCGAGACATAACTCGAGATTTGAGATATAATTCGAGATTCAAGACACAATTCGATATTCGAGATATAATTCGAGATTCGCGACATAATTCGAGATTCGAGACAAATTCAAGATTCGAGATACAATTATAGATTCAAGACAAATTCGAGATTCGATATACGCTTATAGATTCAAGACATAATGCGAGATTCGAGACAAATTCGAGATTCGAGATACAATGGTAGATTCGAGACATACTTCGAGATTCGATACATAATTCGAGATTCGATACATAATTCGAGACTCGAGAAATAATTCGAGATTTGAGAAATAATTCGAGATTCTAGACGTAATTCGAGATTTGAGATATCCAAAACCCGAGACGTAATTCGAGATTCGAGGCACACTTCGATATTCGAGACATAATTCGAAATACGAGACTTAATTAGAGATTCGAGACACAATTCGAGATTCAAGACACACTTCGAGATTGCAGACGGAATTCGAGACATCATTCGAGACTCAAGCCAGGATTCGTGATTCGAGACAATCTGCAATCTCGTCTCCACGAGATTGAAGATTAAAGACTCGGGAGAGATTTAAAATTCGACCAGTTTCGAGAGGAGATTCAAGACGCCATTCGAGATTCAGTATTCGAGAGACGATTCGAGACGCAATTTGAGATGAGATTCCAGATTTGAGACAAGGATTGTGACTGGAGAGAGACAGAGAGAGAGAGAGAGAGAGTCGAGATGATACTCGAGACGTAATGTGAGTCCAAACTCAAGACGATTTTGGAGAGGACTCGAGACAAGGTTCAAGACTGGACTCGAAATATATTTCAAAACAAAGCTCAATGCAAGACTCGAGGCAAGATTCGACACGAGTCTTGAGACAAGATTTGATACGAGATTCGGGACTCATGTTAAGACAAGATTCGAGATGAGACTTAAGAAGAAACTCGAGGTAAGACGAAATTTGAGGTAAGACACAATACGAGATTCGAGATAAGGGGCCGTACTTAAATTACGTAAAGCATTTTCGGCTGTCTCTAGACCCCTCCAGCCCTCTGTAACAATGGAATTGTAACAAATTTAGACAGAGTGTCTGACCCCCACCCCCCTCTTGAGCTGTTAAGTAATTTAAGTATGGTCCCTAAGACGACATTACATTGTCTATTATCGTTCATTAGTTTTCGTATCTCTGACTTTTCATTATCTTCGTTTACATACATCCTCTCTTCCACCTCTATCCTTCTCTGTAACGCATTCCTACCTTACTCCAGATTTTACTCTCTTCCTCCTATTCCACTATTTTTCTTTTTTTTAATTCTATTTTTTTCTCTATTTTCCAGGAATTTCTTCTTTCTCCAACTCTTTTGGTTCAAAATTCTACAATTTGTTTCCAAATTTAATTATCTTTTAAAACAAACTACTTTATCAAAAATGTTTATATTTAGCAGAAAATGCAAGTCCATAGTTAAAAGTTAAAATTGAACTGCTTTGTAGGAAATTAGTTTTTCGTATTTGAAAACTATGTTTTGAAAATCAAATTATTTTTTTTTGAAATTCATTCTACCTATTTGGCTGTATCTTTCTTTTTATTTTTCTTCTTTGCATTTGAGATCTGCCCTTTTCAACCTCTAGTTATTTTCCTCTTACTTTTTCAACACCTCCTTCTTCTAGCCAGGTCTCTATAACTAACTATCAGCTCCTATTATTTCTGATTTCTCATAAATCCCCTATCATTTTTTTCCAAGGCTGCTACATCCCATTAGCATATCCTCCATTTTTGTATTTCTTTCATCTTGCGTCTCTTTCTGTTTTCCCTATTTCTTAGTTTCATATGTTTTGCACACTTTTTCTCTTTCTTCGTCCATCTTCCATTATTTCTTGCCTCTGCCGCTGTTGTCCTTAACTTATACTTATTTCTTTCCTACTGTCCTCCTATAATACGATTTTTTCAGTTTTACCAGAGGAATTTGACCCCCTTTCACTCTTCCTTTACTATTCTTACCACTTTTTAAGTCTCTACCTTCAAATATATCTTTTTTATCACTTTTTTGTTTGCAATTTTCCCTTCAGTTTCTTGCAGTCTCATCCTAGATCATTTATCACTATATTGCTTCTATATTTTCCCACCTTCTTTCCTTTCCATCTTTCTCTCTATTTTTCTCAACATTCTCTTATCCTCATTCCCACTCATTCCACTCTTATACTCTCCGTTTGAACTCATTATCTTCTCAATCCTATTTTCCAGCTAGAATATATAATGTAGTAGGAATGAAGTTGGCTGTGCTAAGATTGTGAAAAGTCAATCAAAAAACAGTTTGAAGCTGAGTGATGCAAAGTAGAACTTTCTCACAGAGCTAAAACCTAATCAATATATGTGACATAATAACTAAATAAGTATAAGGTCATGGAGAAGTTAGGACTACCAAAATATTGGGGGAAAGGGATGGAGAAAGAAAAGTTGGACAAGGACAGCAAGATTGATATTGAGAAAGGAGGTAAGAGAAGCATTGTGTTGGGTCCAATTGTTAATGAGTCCTGAATGGGGAAGCGAATTTTGCAGAAGGGTTACTTTGATTAAGGTAGCTTTTGGGGAGGGGATAAGGGGGCTGGGAGAAGATCTATAATCAAAGGGCAGGGGAAAGGAAAGTTGGAAAAGAACGACAAGATTGATTTAACGGCAAGACTCAAGAGAAGGGTTCTGTTGGGACCTAATTGTAAATGTTCCTGCGTGAGCGAAGCGAAGGTTCCAGAATGATTAACTTTATTGAGGTTGATTTTGAGGAGGGGATAACGTGGGTGGGAGAATACCTGTAGTCAAAGAGATGGAGAAAGAAAAGTTGGAAAAGAATAGCACGTTTGATATTAAGAAAGGAGATACGAGAACAATTGTGTTGGGACGTACTTGGAAATGATTTCTGAATGAGCGTAACGAATGTTGCAAAAAGGTTACCTTGATTGAGGTTCATTTTTCGGAGAGGATAGCGTGTTTGGGAGAAGACCTATACTATGAATGAAGTGGGCTGTGCTAAGATGGCTGCAAGTCAATTAATAGACTGTTGGAAGCTGAGTGATACAAAGTAGAATTTTTTCACAGAGCTACAACCTATTAAACATAGGTAACCTAATAACTAAATAAGTCCAAGGTGATGAAGAAGGTAAAATTACGAAATATTGGAGGAAAGGAATGGAGAAAGAAAAGTTAGAAAACAATAGAAAGGTTTATTTTGAGAAAGGAGTTAAGAGAAGGATTGTGTTGGGACCTAATTGTAAATAGTTCCTAAACGGGCAAAGTGAATCTTGCCGAAGGGTCATCTTAATCAAGGTAGACTCTGGAGAGGGGATAAGTTTGGTGCGAGAAGACCTATAGTAGGAATGAAGTGGGCGGTGCTAAGATTGTGGAAAGTCAATTAAAAGACTGTTGGAAGCTGAGTGATACAAAGTAGAATTTTCTCACAGAGCTACAACCTAATAAGCTGACACTCGTAGAGGCGAAGATCAAAGCGCAAAAAGTAGTCAGTGGAAAATATATTACGAGAAGAACGACTTGGAATAGTGACCATTGAATATAGGCCAGAAAAGTAATTATGCTGACTGTTGAGAGTATCTACGTGGCGGGTAGGGATTTGATGGGGGAAAAAAAATTCAGAGGAAAAAGAGTGCTCGGACGTGGATGGACGCGTCAGGGGCGGATGTTGAGAGGGTGAAAGGCTGCGAGTTATATAGAGTTATAGAGGGCGCCCTGGTGCGTGGGAGGAGGCTAGGTGGAATGAGTGGCTAGTGTCAACACTCGCTCACTTTGTGAACCACGAACTCGCCAAACCCGGCCGCGCAATATTAACGTTCTCCCCTTCACTTCCCACCCCTATTCCACCCCCAACCCAGTCCCACTTCTCCTGACTCTCTTTCTCCTTCTCCCTCTTGCAACTTAAATAGACAAGCTTGCATTCTGTATTTGATATTTTACACACGACTCGTTTCAAAATGAAATAACTACCACTCTCATTGAACTACAACCGACAGTTGGATAAGAGGCGTATATTTACTCGTTTACCGCCCTTGGGCTCTGTTCGTTGTTTTGAACAAAATTAGTTTCAGCTTCGAAATTCATTGAAAATTGAAATAGACATTGATCGGTCGTGTAAGGGGACTTTTTTCTCTCGATTTCACGCATCAGCTGATTTAATGATACGGAGTGTCTATTCGACCAGAATTCTAGAAGAATAGCCCAACTGTCTCGAGACGGCTATTCGTCCAGAATTCTGTACAAATAGCCTGCTCACAGGGAAAGGCTATTCCTCCAGAAATTTTGCAGGAATAGAATATTTACTTTGTTTTAAATTATCGTTGTGTATACAGATCCGATATTTTTTGCCGGACTTGAATTTTTTAGTTCTGAAGATTTTAACATCAAGGAACCTTCTTTTCCGGCAAAATCTTTTTCTACTGCCAGTAAATTTTACTATTTTATCAAAAAATTAGGAATAATAATTTTTAAATATATACCCAAATTGGCATACAATTAAGAGGAACAAACACACTAATAAGGGGAGAACGACAATTCTACAGTTTTCCGCCGTTTTCGAGAAAGTCGAGGTTGACATATTCGCTATAGGGCATACAGAGTTTGGTGAAAAATATTTTCAATTTTCTGTCAGCTTAGGTAGCAGTGTTTGGGCTTCATAAATGGTACGATGCGTCTTCGATTCTTAGTACCTGCACTTTTTTATTTATTTTTTAGTTATTAAAATATTTATAAATATAATTTTTTCAATCACTGTCGAGCTCCTTCTTTTAAATATTACGTTTTAGCAACTGGTCGCAGAAGATTGACTGGTCAAATAACAAACCCCTTTTCCAGTACAGAATTTAAAAAAATATATTTTAGTGACTGCTCATAGAAGAGGGATTGGTCACATCTCGAACCCCATTTCCAGCTTCCTCTTTGAAGAAATACTTTATATCAACTGTCACAAAAGAGTGATTGATCACATCTCGAACCCCTTTTTCAACTGTCCATATAAAAAAATGCTTTTTAGAGACTGGTCACAGAAGACTGATTGCTCACATCTTTAACCCCTTTTCCAGTTACGCCTTTTAAAAACTAAGTTTTATCAAATTGCCACAAAAGAGTGACTGGTCACATATCGAACCCCTTTTCTAATTCTCCCTTTAAAAAAAAAGTTTTAGCGGCTGGTCACAGAAGAGTGATTGGTCACACCTCGAACACATTTTCCTGCTTCCTCTTTGAAGAAATACGTTATTGCAACTGTTCGTAAAAGATTGATTGATCACATCTTGAACCCCTTTTCCAGTTGCCCCTATAAAAAGATACATTTTAGTGCCTGGTAACAGAAGAGTGATTTTCACATCCCGAACCCCTTTTCCAGCTCCCCATTATAAAAAATTCGTTCACAGAAGAGTGATTGACACATCTTGAACCCCTTTTCCAGCTGACCATTATAAAAAATTCGTTTTAGCGACTGATCACAGAAGAGTGATTGGTCAAATCTCGAACCCCTTTTAGAACACTGAATCCCTAATCTCTGGTTGGTTGTCGCCAGAATGCTGGATTAAGGATAATCAATTTTTATAAATATTTATGGAGCCTTCAGAGTTACTGACAAAAAACATAACCTCAATTGTTTGTTTAAAAATTTTGAATAACATTTTTGTTTATTATTTACATATATCACTCATATTTAGTTGAAAAAGATCCAACGATCAAATTTGGACAACCACCATAAAATGTTCTGATTGCAATTAAAAAAAAGATAGAAATTTTCCTAAAAAATACATTTTTTTTGTTGTCAAAAATAGAAAAGAAAAATGAGAAGGCTAACGCCTAAATCACTTT
>JAWWLR010000155.1:3631533-3646554 GCA_035041075.1 Acraspis erinacei
AGGATATTTTTTCTTTGCTTGTGTTATTTTACGAGGGAGAAAGATTAAGAAACCAAATTTTTTATTTTACTTGAATGACTCGTATTAAATTTAAACTTGTGAAACAGAATAATCCTAAAATCAAACTGATTTTCAATTTTTTTCTTTAATCGAATCCTTTTAGCTCACCGAAGAACAGTTTTGGTTTTCATGGGGAAGAAGGAAGTGAAAATAATTTTCAATAGATTGATATCTTCGGTTTTTTACAGGAGTTTTCATCAGTTTGACGATTGGACGTTAAACAAAAGAAAATTTAATTTGGATTTTAATCTGCTTTAAATTTCTTAAATTTTAAATAATAAACAGTTATAAATTAGAAAAAGAATATTTGTTCAATACTTTAAATGAAAGTGTAACATTATTTATTATCCTTGATTTTAATTTCATAATTTTTTGGAAACATTATTTAATTAATACAATTTTTGGTTCATTTAAACTGGTAAGAAAGACTAATGTGACTACTGGAATCCTTAAATGAAAAATATATAAAAATTTAAAGGAATCTGTATTATCATCAGAGATATTTACCATCACTCAGTATAGATATCTTTTTCACCAACGTGAAAATAGAAATCAGCCTATTAATTTATAATTAATTTTTTTCTCAAAGTAGGTCTACTCTCATTGCTCCACTGGGAAAAGAATCTCAGAACTTCAAAACCGATTGCCGGTCAGCTGCTTGCTCATTAAGCTATTATCGATGAGAGTAGAACTTTTTTTAAAGAAAAATTAATTCAAAAATTTTTAACATTTATTTTGCATCTAGTTTGAAAATGAAGTTCAATATTTTCAGTTATTTTTTCAGTTAACTTTTTCTTTCGAACTTTCTAATAGCTTATTGGAAAAGCACCCGACCAGCAATCCGGAGGTTCTGTGGTTCGCTTCCCAGTGGAGCGATGAGAGTAGATCTTTTTTCAGAAAAAAATGGAATATACCAAAAAATGATTCCTAATACTTTACAGGTTCTTTCTTAATTTTATTTCAATGTTTTATTATAACGTTTCAAAATTATTCTTGAAAATTGCTCTATTTCAAAGTAGCAGGCTTTCTAAATGATAAATTTTTAGATTAACAATTATTTCAATCATTATCTTAAAAGTCACGGAAACCCTGAAAAACAAATTTTTTCCTCAATTAAAATGATGTATAGATAAATTTATTATTTATTTTGTTTTATTATTTATAAATAATGATATCTTTGACCGATTTTATAGTTAAAATACAATAAAAATTGGATTTTTTCACGAAGGGTCTACCCGATTTTTTTCGAATTTTGTCTTAAATGTTTTGTTTGATGCTGAAGAATCATAATCCAGAAAGAAATCCCTATTTTGAAAAAAAAATCGATTATAATTGATTCCGCCGCCATTTTTAAATAATTTTTTAGAAGGAATTTCGACATTCGAATATGTGAAGCGAAAATTTGAGTTTAAATCCGTCTCTGCTTCAGAATCGTTTTTTTTTTGGTCTGATTAATTTCAAATGTGATTTTAAGGTCCACCTTTTGCTTATGAATAAAAATGGATGATGTAACCAAGTAGTAAGTTTACAGGTTCCTTTTTAATTTTCCTTCAATGTTTTATAATAATGTTTAAAAATTATTCTTGAAAATTTCTTTATTTTCATGCGACAACCTTTCTTAATGAAACATTATAAATTATAAATTTTTTGTTTAACAATTATGTCAATCCTTATCTTCAAAGTCAAAGAAATACTGAAAAAAAAAGTCAAGGTAACTTAATTTTTTCCGCAAATAAAATGGTGTCTATATAATTTTATTATTTATTTCATTATTTATAAATAATGATATCTTTGGCAGATTTTGGTTTTAAAAAACAATAAAAAATTATTTTTTCACGAAGAGTAATCGATTTTTCTCAAATTTGGTCTTAAATGGTTTGTATGATCCTGAAGAATCATAATCAGGAAAGAAACATCTATTTTGAAAAAAAATCTGTTCAAATGATTCCGCCCCTATTTTTAAATAATTTTTTACAAGGAATCTGAAAATTCGGATATAAGTCGAAAAATTGTTATTTGTAACAATATGAAAAATTTACTTAATGATATGGGTGTGAGACACTTCAATATTTAAAAATTATTTTTATAATCACCAATAGAATTAAAGATGATCACCAAAGTGACGACCAGAGTATAAGCCATCTTCATTTTTTCGAACTAGAGAAGAAATTGATCAGAGTATTTTGGGCTATATATACTATATTTCTTATCGCATAGATTATAGGCATTCCTTGTCCTTCTCAGGTATTTGTATTTTATAAGTCGGTTACAAGGAAAAAAAATTATTTACTACATTCCTTAAAATTGAAGTCACCATTTACTTTTCTCTTAAAAGGATTATCATCACACATTTCATTCTTCCATAGATTCGATGCAATTTGTTAGAAATAAAAAAATTTCCATTAAGGCTTTACTCAGAATGACGAATTTCCGATTGAGATTATAAATCTTAACAAAAAATTTCCATGAAATAGTTACGTTTAAAAAAAAATTCCATTAATTCGATTAAGCTTAGGAAACTTCAACAAAAAGAAGAATTTGGAACATTGTAGTTCAGCTTACAAACAAATTGTAGAATTTTCAAGAATAATCTAATTTTCACCAAGATCATTTCTTTTTCTCCAAAAAAGAAGAATTTTAAACAAAATATATAATTTTCCCAAAAAATTGTTAAATTTCAAACTAAGAAAGTATAGTTTACAAAAAAAAAATTTAATAGCTACATTTTCAAACAAGGAGACTATTTTAAAACTGAAACAAAATTGATAACAAAAGATTGATTTTTTTCACAAAATAGTTCAATTTATAACAAACAAGTTATTTAAATAAAAAACTACTATAAAAAGATTCATGTTTTTAAATGTATTTTGTAAAATAATAATTAAACGTAATAGTTGAACTCTCAACATAAAAAGATAAATTCCCTTAAAAAGAAAAGAAATTTAAAACAAAAAATTATAATTTTCAACAACTATTTTGCAGCCAAGAAAGAAATTAAAGTTTGTCTAAATTATTGAACCTTCAAGCCAAGAGACGAATTTTCTCTAAAAAAAATGAATTTTCAAACAAAAAAAATGACTTGTCAGTAAAAAATTATGTTTTCACTAAACAGTTAAATTTTCAGACAGCCATAAACCTTCAATTAAAAAATGAAAATTTTAACACTGTAGATTAAATTATACCCAAGAAGTTGATTTTTTTAATTAAAAAATATAATTTTCAACATAATAGTTAAATTTTTAGCCAAAGAGATAAATTTTGAACTAAAAGTATAATTCTTTAAAAAACTGATTTCGTAACAAAGTCATTGAACCAAATATTTCAAAGAAAATGACTTTTAAAAATTTTTTTTGAAGTTTCTACCAAAAAGTTACACTTTTATCAAAAGGAGATGAAATTTCTATTAAAACATATGAAGTTTTATGTAACATTTTTTGTTCAAAAAATAATTTAATTTTCGTCAAAAAAGATTTTATTTGAGTTTTCAAGATCAGAATATAAATTTTTTACAAGCAATAAGTTTCTGCGAAAAAAATGGGATTTTAAATCAAGAAAGACGAATTTTCAAACAAAAAAGATGACCATTTTAATAAAAAATTTTATTCTATTCCAAAAAATTGCGTTTTTATTTTAAAAAATTCTCTTAAAACAAATTAATTTTTATTAAAAATTTTTTTTTTCAAAAAACAGTTGAATTAATTAGCCAGAAAAGAATTCATTTGTCTTTTTAATATTAAAATGTGAATTTTTTAATAAAAAATAAGTTTCAGCGAAAAAAGAGGAATTTCTAATGAAGAAAGACTAATTTTCAACCAAAAAGGAAGACTTTCTAACAAAATTTTTTTATTGTCTACCAAAAAGTTGCATTTTTATCGAAAAAAGATGAAATTTCTCCTAAAAAACAGATGAATTTTTGTGGAAAATTTTTTCTTCGAAAAAAAATGAATTGTCATAAAAAAAAATAATCCATTTGACTTTTAAAGATCAGAATGTACATTTTTTAATAAAAAATAACTTTCTGCGGCCAAAATGGGATTTTAAATCAAGAATGACGAATTTTCAAACAAAGAAGATGTGTATTTAATAAAAAATTGTTATTCTACCCCAAAAATTTGCTTCTTTATTTTAACAAATAAGAAAGTTCTCATAAAACAGATTCAATTTTATTTAGAAAAATTGTTTTTCGAAAAAATAGTTGAATTTTTATCCAAAAAAGATTCCATTTGATTTGTCAAGGTCAGAATGTAAATTTTTTAACAAAAAATAAGTTTCTGCGAAAAAATGGGACTTTAAATCAAGAAAGATGAATTTTCAAAAAAAGATGACCATTTTAATCAAATTATTTAATTCTATTCTATATAGTTAAATTTTTATCCAAAAAAGATTTCATTTTCCCTGTCAAGATGAAAATGTGAATTTTTATCAGAAAAATAAGTTTCAGCGAAAAAAATGGAATTTTTATTAAAAAAAGACTAATCTTCAACCAAAAAGGAGCTCTTACTAACAAAATTTTTTTATTCTCTACAAAAAAGATGTATTTTTATCCCAAAAAAATGAGGTTCCTCTAAAACATTTGAATTTTAATTAAACATTTTCTTTCGAAAAAAGAGTTGAATTTTCATCCAAAAAAGATTCCAGTTGACTTTTCAAGGTCAACATGTCAATTTTTTAAGAAAAAAAGTTTCTGCAAAATAAATTGAATCTCTTCCAAAAAGTTGCATTTTTATTCAAAAAATATAAAATTTCTCTTAAAACTGATGAGTTTTTATTAAACATTTTTTTTCGCAAAATTGTTGAATTTTCAATTCAAAATGACTAACTTTTTCAAACAAAAAGGATGTTTTGTTAACAAAATAGTTTAATTATGAACTAGGCAATTGCATTTTTATACCAGAAAGATAAAATTTCTATTAAAACAGATGAATTTTTAATAAAATTTATTTTTAAATGGTTGAATTTTCATCTAGAAAAGATTCAAGTTCTCTTTTCAACACCAACATATTAAATTTAAAAAAAAGTCAATTTTCTATGAAATAAATAATTTTTTAACAAAACAGCAGAATTTTCAACCACAAAGTACGACTTTTAAACAAAATTGTTGAATTTTTATTTAAAAAAGTACATTTTTAAAACAAAAAGACAAATTAAAAAAAAAATAATTATTAACAGAACAGGTGCATTTTTTGTTGAAGACAGAAGAAATTTGTTCTAAAACCGAGGAATTAAAAAAACTTAAAAAATAGTCAAACTTTCATACAAAGAAAATTTCAGTTCAGTTTGCAACACCAAAATAAGAATTGAAAACAATAAGTTAATTTTCTACTAAATAATCGAATTTTGGAACCAAAAAGTATGACTTTTTAAAAAAATTGTTAAATTCTCAACCAAACAATCGCATTTTGGTCAAAGAAAACTGAAAATTATACTGAAAAAGGTGAATTTTTTAATTAAATACACAAATTCTGAATAAAAGAGTTGCATTTTCATCTAAAAAGAATACAAATGACTTTGCAACACAAAAATACGAATTTTAAACAAAAGTAGATTTTCTAAGAAATATTTAGATTAACAAAAAATGATTTGCATTTTTATGCAAAAAATGCAATAACTCTATTAAAAAGATGCGCTTTTAAATAAACAAAAAAATTTTTCAGAAAAAATAGTCCTGATAAAAAAAAAATATTTTAGATGACTTATCAACTACAAAAAAATAAATCTTTTGAAACAAATGGTAAAATTTGAACCCAATCATAAAATTTATAACTAAAAATATAATGTTCTGAAAAATACTTTTTTCGATTGTGATAACATTATGGACACGAGTGAAGGGATAAATCGTAAATTAATTAATTAACAAATCGTGAGAAAATATCTCGAAATGTCGCTGAATCCAAACCAAAAAATAAAGTTTCCACAAAATATAGAAATTTTCAAATAAATACTTTAAAATATATTAAAAATGTTAAAAAAAACTCATTATTTTGTGAGATAAAATATTCTTTCTGCCAAGCAGAATAAATTTTAATTTTTTTTATTTTAATTTAAAATTATTTTATTACGTTATTTGCAAAATATTCTGACTTAAAAATATTACAAGTTTAATGTTGCATTAATGAATTATCAATGGCCAGGGGAAATAAAAAATTAATCAAGAAAACAATAGCGCATTTTTTAAATAAATTTTTTCGTAATTTATTTTTCTAGTTAGAAATTTTATTCATTGTTTGAAGATTTAAGAACTTTGCTTAAAATTAATTGTTTTAAATCAAAAATTAAAAAAAATTTATTAAAAACTGAACTATTTTGAGGAAAATTTACCATTTTTTAAATTGTATTTTGTTCAACGAACAACTAGAAATTTTCTTCGATAAAAATTAAATTCTTTTTTTGAAATTTTTTTTTTTAATTTAAAAATTTATCTGTCTCCAAAGAAAAAGTATAGTTGACGTTTCAACCAAATATAAATTTTTAGAGAAATCAATTTTCTTCGAAATGTTTGAAATTAAAAAAAAACAATTGCAGTTTTAAACAAAATTTGATTTCGTAAGAAATAATTTTTGTGCTGAAGATTTACATACATAGTTGAAAAACTATTTTTTCACAAAACTGACTTTTGGCACGACGACTACTTTAAACAAAAATAATTTCTATTAGTTTCAAGTCCCATATTTTGTTATTTCTGCATACCATAAATGACCCAAAATTGAATTTTCAACATGTTTATGAATGTCCAAAAATTTAATTTTTTTGGTACATAATGTTAACATTACAGGTAAATTTGGTAACTTACCATAAATTACCCAAAATTCCATTGAAATTTAAAAAATAAATTTCCGGAAATTTAAATTTCTTGTAATTTCTGGTAATATTACAGGTAAGTTATAGCAACTTACTATGAATTACCCAATATTCAATTTAAAAACGTCTAAATTTCCGGACATTTTTGGTCATTTGTGGTAATTTTGCAAGTAAATATGGTAACTTATCATAAAGTACCCAAAAAGGAATATTAATCATGTTTATAAATTTCCGGAAATTTATGAATCTTTTTCGTAATTTATTGTAATATTACAGGTAATTTATACTAACTTACCATAAATTGCGCAATATTCGATTTAAAAATCTTTACAAATTTCCGGAAATTTCTGGCAATTTCTGGTCATTTATGGTAATTTAACAGGTAAATACAGTAACTTAACATGAATTACCTCAAATTTACTTCTAAACTTGTTTGTAAATTTCCGGAAATTTATCAAATTTGGTGGTAATTTATATTAATATTACAGTTCGTTTATGGTAACTCACGATAAATTGCCCAAAAATTAATTTAAATTAATTTAAATTTAATTTAATTTAATTTAAAAATGTCTAAATTTCTAGACATTTATGATCAAATTGTGGTAATTTTACAGGTAAATATGGTAAAATATCATAAAGTACCCAGAATTGAATTTTAAATATGTTTATAAATTTCAGGAAATTTGTCTTAGTTTATGGTAGTATTGCAAGTAATCTATGCTACTTTACCATAAAATGCCCAAAATTCAATTTATAAAAGTCTATAAATTTTCGGAAATTTATGGCAATTTTTTATCATTTATGGAAATTTGACAGGTAAATAAGTAACTTACCATAAATTACCAAAAATTAAATTAAATTTTTAAAAATAAGTTTCCCGAAATTAATGACATTTTTTGGTAATTTATGGTAACTTACCATAAATTTTCCAAAATTCAATTTAAAAATGTGTATAAATTTCCGTAGGTTTTCTGTCATTTTTGGGAATTTTACAGGTAAATGTGGTAACTTACCATAAATTACCCAAAATTTAATTTTAAACATGTTTACAAATATCCGGAAATTTCTTCTACTGTATGGTGATATTACAGGTACTTTATGGTAAATTCCCGTAAATTGCCCAAAATTCCATTACAAAATTTCTATCAATTTTAGGAAATTTATTACAATTTTCGGTTGTTTGTGGTACTTTAAGAGGTAAATATTGTAACTTGACATAAATTACCGAAATTGAATTTTAAATATGTTTATAAATTTCAGAAAAATTTTGGTACTTTATGGAAATCTTACAGGTAATTTATGGTAACTTACCGTAAATTTCCCAAAATTCAATTGGAAAATGTCTATCAATTTCCTTTAATTTTCCGTAATTTGTGGGAATTTTTCAAGTATATATGGTAACTTACCATAAGTTAAATAAAATTTAATTTCAAAAATGTTTATAAATATCCGGAATTTTGTTCTAGTTTATGGTAATATTACAGGTAATTTATGGGAACTTAACATAAATTGCCCAAAATTCAAATTAAAAATGTCTATAAATTTCAGGAAATTTATAAGAATTTTCGGTTATTTATGGTACTTTAACAGGTAAATATTGCAATTTAACGTAAATTACCGAAATTGAATTTTAAAAATGTTTATAAATTTCCGAAAATTTTTGGTACTGATGCGGATACCTGATATGGATATTTGTAAAATAAAAACGGGTTTTAAAATAACAAATTATTTATTAACTTTTATTAATTCTACTAAAAACTCTTTTCGTCCACAAATTGTTTAAATTTAGTGCGAATAAAGTGAGGAATTACCGCCAATCCCCACCAAACGATTTTCATACATCTATTTCGTATTTGTTTATAAAAAAATCAAAACTTTTTTTAGCATTTGCATTGCGATTGGGCATCTTTTCTGGATGGTTTTTTTCAGTCAATTTTATTAGCTTTCATTAAAAAAAAATAAAATCGGATAATAATCATCTTCTGAAAATCAATTTGTCAACGGATTCAAAATGAAATGATTTACAATTTTTAATTTTAAAATGATTGTACCCATTAAGAATTTAAAAAATTATTCAATTATTTAATAGAAAAATCCTTTTTCTTAAGCTGAGTGTGAAATGTTGACGTTTTGGATTTTCTTTAAATAAAAAAAAAACAATAATCAATTACAAAACTTAAGTTTCGTTAAAAAAGATTAATTTAAAATGATAAAAAAAATTCAAACAAAGAGATGAGTTTTCCACGAAAATATGATTTTTCTAAAGAAAAAAATTTTTGATGTAAAACTAATATGAACTAATTTTCTTGTGATGACAAAAAATTTTATGGGATTTTAAGGCAGTTAAAAAGATTTTAAAAGGTTTCAAATAATTTCCCTAGACTATAAAAATTTTAAAAGTAAATTGAAATAATAAATTGAAATAAATTGTAAAAGTTGTGATTGAATTTCTTGCCAAATTTTAATTTGCTTGAAACTTTTATTTTTATTCACTAAAAACTACTTTTTGGGTGAACCATTTTGAGTACAAATTCAAAAATTTAGAGAATTTTCAAAATTTTTGAAACCATTTTTCTCAGATTGAAACATTTTATGTACGGCTATTTGTAGCACTCAAGACAGAAAAAAATTTATTCTAATGACTTTTTTTGATAAAAAGAAAATTATCCGTTATAGCATTGATAATTTTTTTTAAATCAGTGGAAAATAGAACTTTTAAGCCAAACAAAGCACGATATGAAAAAAATCAAGAAAAGGAAAACATTACCTTTTGAAAGCCATAGAATATCATCATTACAACTTTTTGGATTTTTTTGAAAAATCGAAAATTCAAATTTAGATTGTACGAAAAACAATGAAAAATCCCATTCTGTTGTCGAAATATGCAAGATACGAAAAAATATGAATAAACAAAAATTATAATCCAAAAATATATCCAGAAATTTGTTTTAATTATTTCCTGACAGGACGCATAGTTTTTTTCTTTATAAAAAATAAAATTTAAAATAATTTTTTTTTCTCGAAAAATGGCATAAGTTAAGAAAAAAAAATTATTTAACAAAAATGGTGTGCCTAGATTTTGAAAAAACCTACCAAATTTCACTAAACCATTTTTCAATAGGAATCTTCATTTTGTAATTTTAAATAAAATATTTGTGAGTTGCGAATTTCTTTAATGTACATAGTATTTAAAAAAATACAAAAAGCGTTCGAAAAATTCGTATTTTAAATTTATATATATATATATTTTTTAAATCGTTATAAGACATGATGAAAACATTGGGTGATTATTTTTGGTTCGTGTGGGAAATTTTCGTCAAAGTTAGAAGGTGTAAAAAAATACAATTTTCAATTTAAAAAAATGAGAATTTACCTTGCAGCTATTAAGTTAAATTTGACCAAATTTGCACATCGAACCCAAAAAAATCACCCTCTATTCTTATCATACCTTAGAGCGATTTTCAAAAAAAATATATGTAAATTTAAAATTCTATTTTTGCGATAGCTTTATTGTTATTTGTTATAATTATTTTAAATTCAAACAATAATTTTCGAAATTTGAAACATTAAAAATAACTAAAATAAATAAAATATTGTTATTGAATTTGTAAACAATAAAACGTATTTCAAAAATTTTTAATTTTTTCAATTCGGGAATTTTCAAAATTGGATATTTTTCTATTCGACAATTTTCTGTCCAGGATTTTATAAGTCGGGAATTTTCCAAATTCGGTAACATTATTAATAGCTGGTAATTTTATTATTCGGGAATTTTCTAATTCGGTAATATTGTAAACTGTCGGGAATTTTATCATTCGGACATTTTAATATTCGAGAATTTTATTATTCGGAAATTTTTCAATTCCATATTTTTTATTTTTCGGCAATTTTGTTATTCGCGAATTTTAATAGTCGGGAATTTTCCAATTCCGGAAATTCATTTTTCGGTACTTTAATTATTCGCGAATTTCATTATTCGGGAATTTTATTATTCGGGATTTTTCAGTCGTCCCCTACTACGTAGAAAAAGAAAAAAATTTTTTGAAAATTAATTTCGTTGAAAGTTTAATTAGTTTGTTAAAAGTGTTCTTCTTTTTGCTAGAAAATCAAAATAATTGTCGCGAAAATTCGCAATTTTTTATTAAAAACTGAACGTTTTTATTATCAAACTTGTTGGTTAAAAATTCGTATTTTTGGGTTGAAAATTCTCCTAATTGATTCTTTCTCAATTTGGGCACATTATACGGTCCACAATATAATTTGGTGTCTTTACTTTAATTTCTTTTAACACTTGGTCGAACTTTAATTTTTTCCTGTTCTTGAACGCGTCAACAACTAATTTCAAAAAACCACCTCTAATACAATAAAACTACCCCTATGTTAAAAATAAAACTCAAAATTTAAGAAATTTAAATTAGATTAAAATCTAAATTAAAAATCTTATTTAACGTGCAATCATCAAATTGATGCAAATTCCTGTAAAAAACAAAAATCCAACGACCAATTTGGACCACAACGAACAAAAAAAATACTAAAATTGTAATCTGAATTTTTTTCAACCCAAAATTTAAGACAAAAATAAAAAAGAGGGAAGAAAAATGAGAAGGCAAACGACCACATCTCCTTCCTTCTCTTTTTCTTTCTTTCATCTTTTTTATTTTTATTAATATCAGATAACAACGAAAGAAAGTTGAAATTAAAAAATAAAGTTATATTATTATATTTCCTTCTCATTTTTCTTTCATATTTTTTATTTTGGTCTGCAAGTTTTGTTTAAAATTTTTTTTCTTCAGATAGGTTGAATCATTTTTTGTTTGTTCGTTGTTGGAAAAAGCATAGTGCCCCATGGGCAAACAAGTAACCCCTTGCAAAATAAATTTTTTTCTAAAAAGAGTATCGGAATTGTGGGCATATTTTGGGCTCCAGAATCAGAAGTCAAAATTTTCAAAATATACCCCTTCGTACAAAAAAGTATACCCTTCGTAAAAAATAAAACATGGGGAAAAAATATAAAGAAGTATTGGGCCCTTCTTGGGCTCTCGAATTCCTCAACTTAAAAAAACACCCGACATCTAAAAAACCAAACACCTATCTATAAATTCTAGTTTAAATTTTCAAGGAGCCTATAAATCAGAAACTCTACTTACACTAAAAAATTCCGAACAAAGATAAGGGTTCGTGACGAAAAATCAGTTTTTTCTAGAAAATAATATTTTTGAAAAAGACCTATCTACATGTCTTAAAGGGGTTGTTTTTTTACGTTCAGGGCTAGTGCCCAAAAATCTGTCTTGGAATTTTTTAGGATCCTGAAAATCAGAATAAATAGATTCTCTGCTTTTTAGGCTAAAACGCTTCAAGTTAAAAAAAACCACCCCTTGATACCAAGCAGATATTATTTTAAAGAAATATCTTTTTTAGATTTTTTACAATTTCGATAAAATCTGTGATTTTCAGATTTCCATTCCTGACGTTAAAGAGCAACCCCTGGTTACCACAAATATTAGACTTGGACAAATAATAATCTTTTTCAGAATTTTAGTGTCAATTGTGTTTATGATTTTTGGGCTCCCTGGTTACCACATGGATTATAATTTAACAAAAAATAAATTTTTTTAGAATCTTACAGCGTAGACGGTCTCTAATTTTTGAGCTCCTCAAAAATATCAATTTCGAATTTAGGCTCTAGCCCTAAGCGCCAAAAAACAACCCTTCGGTTCATTGTCAGTAACCCCTTATTTTTGGGGCTGTTTGAAAAATGAAATCTGTATTCATAGATGGGTTTTGAATTTTTCGATGTAATGTTGGTTTTTGCAAAAAAAGTGGAAAGCGTTCGGTTATCACTAAGGGGGTGGTTTTTCTCTCCCCAGGGGTGGTTTTTGAAAAAAATTTGTCTTACATGCTAGAGCCCAAAATAGGCCCAAAATTATGATGCATTTTCCTTTTTTCAGATTTTATTTTTGATAAGGGGGTGGTTTTTTGGATATAGGTGTGGTTTGCTGAAATTTTTTTTTGGATTCGTGGCTAAAGGAGAAGACAGACATTGTGCTGTTCTTTGTTTTTTTTCTGAGTTTAAATTTTTGCATAGGGAATAGGTTCATTCTTAGGAAGGTTGGTTTTTGGAAATTGTTTGTTGGCTCGTTTAAGAGCCCAAAAAAGTCCAAAAAGCACCCCCTACAAAAAGCCCGAAAAGGACCTCCATTCGCAATTTTAATTCAAAAAAATACTAGATCTCAAAAATCAGTAATACAGTCCAAAAACCCGAAATTCTGATACAAAGAGATTTGGAAACTTTTATTGCATAAGTGCTAGCTTGATAGATCAGGAAAACCGGATGTTTCGCGTTTATATTATTTATTCATAATTTCTAAAAAAATTCTAGTGAATTTTGGAAATTTTTAAGAACACAATAAATTCAAAAAGTACGCGGAAATTGGAACGGTAACAAATATAAAAGTTTAATTAAGAAGGGCATTGTGAAACATTTTCAAGATTATTGAAATAATGAGAAAGCAATATTGTGAATCTTGTCAGCAGAATACGATACCTTCACCAAAATAGCGTTATTTATAAATGGATAAACAAAATTTATTTAAACATTAATCTCTTCACTTGGCTTTATTCAGGTCAGCAAATAATACCTCACAGCTAAAATCGCGGAAGTAATAACGAATATTTTTCAAAATTGACTTTTGTAAAATAAAGTTGTAATTTTTTTCTATTTGATTACTGAATTGCTAAAATATTAGAATCTAATCATTCAAAAAATCAATTAACGTTAAGCGAAACTTTTTTCCAGTAAAATAATAATAATAAATAATAATTAATAATTATAAATAATATTAATTAATAAATAATTCTTTTAAAGAAAACAATCCAGACAACTGTACTGTTTCTAGTTTTGAGAAATAGACAAATATCTTTACAAACTGCAATTTCTTTTAAAAAAATTTTTAGAAAAAATAGTCTAAACGATTTTTGTCAAAGAAAAATTTATTTTCAAAATTGAAAGCAGTAGAGTTGCATTGAATACTTTCCCCTTAAAAATAAGGCTTATTAGATTTTCTGAATACAATTTTTTTGTAAGCTTACTATTTTTTTATTTAAAAATAATGTTTTTGATTCAAAATGAGGTCATCAGTAATGTTGTTTCGATTCATTAAATGATAAAATAATTATTTTTTTAGAAGTCTTATTTTTGGCATGACTAAGAACTTAAATATTATTAGAACTTAAAATAGAAAAAAGATAACAACAAATTTTTTATTATTTCCAAATACTTTTTAAAAGTATTTAAAAGATGTTAAAGAAAAGTCTAACAATTTTGCCACATTAAATAATTTTAAAAAAATTGCGGAAAATAATTCTTATCAAGTCCTCTTGTGCAATTTGGTCACGCCATTTTTTTCAGTAGGTAGATTTTGGTTTGAAAAATGTACTTTCAAATTTGAGTAAGTTTAGGAGATATTCAGAAATTTTGAAACGAAATTCTTTTAGGTTCCTAGGAATAATTAAAATAATTTTTATTTTAAAAATAAAATTTTACGGGATTATTTAAAAAGATTTAAATACATTTCAAATGATTTCAAAAATTGTTAAGGAAGAATCTGAAATATTTTAAGGCAATCTTTTTAATTTTGCTGAATTTAAAAGAAAATCAGGAAAAATTTGAAATTTTTTTAATGATTAGAAGGCTTAGCAGCGCTGAAAACATTGAAAATAGAACTTTCTCAAGTTGCGTGTAAAAAATTTGAATTATTTTTTATTTAGAAAAAGGTACTTTGAGGAAAAATTAAAAAAGGTTTTTAAAAATTGCAAAGGTTTTCCTGAAATTTAAAAGAAGGGTGTATAAGATTTTTACGCAAAATTTTTTGATTTAGTAAGATTAATAAATAAATTAAAAAATCGGGTAAATGCAAGAAATATGTAGAAGAAGAGAAGAAGTTCAAATCGAATTTTAAACTTATTTTTTTGGAAATTTAGATCTTTAAAGGTGTTAAGAATAAACTTTAGAATCCTTAAAGGAATTACAAAAGATTTTAAGGAGATAAAACTATTTTTCTTAAAATTCCTGGAAAAAAAATAGTAGATTACAGCTCAATTTTTTTACATCTTGAATTAAATAACATAATTTTTATTAGGAATTCTTGTACAAGTTTGTTACAA